>JAJMCC010000014.1:0-195451 GCA_030584945.1 Starmerella roubikii | reverse complement strand
GGCCACTTCGGCGATCTCAAAGTCGAGGTGCAGGTGCAGTTCCCGGAAACGCTGATGCCGGCTCAGCGCAAGGCCGTCGAAGAGAATTCCTAATTATGTACTTCAGTAGCGTAGCTCTGTACTAACTTTTGAAATTTTTCAACTCTATCTACTACTATCTTCAACTCTATCTACTATCTATCATCAACTCTATCTAATATCTTCAACTCTATCTAATATCTTCAACTCTATCTACTCTCTCCGACTCTATCTTCAACTCTATCTAATATCTTCAACTCTATCTCCAACTCTATCTTCAACTCTATATCCATATACAACTCTATCTACTATCTCCGACTCTATCTTCAACTCTATCTACTCTCTCCGACTCTATCTTCAACTCTATCTAATATCTTCAACTCTATCTCCAACTCTATCTTCAACTCTATATCCATATACAACTCTATCTACTATCTCCGACTCTATCTTCAACTCTATCTACTCTCTCCGACTCTATCTTCAACTCTATCTAATATCTTCAACTCTATCTCCAACTCTATCTTCAACTCTATATCCATCTACAACTCTATCTACTATCTTCGACTCTATCTTCAACTCTATCTACTCTATCTCCGACTCTCTCTACTATCTCCGACTCTATCTCCGACTCTATCTCCAACTCTATCTAATATCTTCAACTCTATCTTCAACTCTATCTAATATCTTCAACTCTATCTTCAACTCTATCTAATATCTTCTATCTTCAACTCTATCTACTCCAGGCGGTAAAATGAATGTACTGTACATATGTGTCTAACTATTGAGAGGCGAAATTCGACCCCCATGCAATGCAGTAGTGGCTAAGAAGAAGCTGCATTTCCTCGACCTCGTCGAGAAACTCGAGCCTGGCTACTCTTTGCCTGTCTTCTGGGCTCAGCCATTGGCTGAACACAGTATTCACATCTACGGAATCTGCCCATTTGAGATGGGCGTGCTCGATGAGCCGCGCTTTCTGGGTCACCAAGGTCGAGTAGTGCTCGAGCGTAGGAATCACAAGCCCGCGCTGCGCCATGTTCTCGGCCATCACGCGGCCGAACTCATCTTTCAAACTCATCGGCTCATAAAGAACGACAGAGAGCGCGCGGCATTTATCGCCAAAGAACTCAAGAACGTGGTCACTTTCGTCAAGAGGCAGATAGCAGAGACAGCATTCGCTGATAAGCAGAACCGGCTGTCCGTTGCCAAGGTCGGCCAACGTGTCACTCAACAAATCGATTTGACGCAGATCGGCGGGTATAAGATGGTACCGCCCAGACTCTTGCACGGATTTAAGTTCAGGATGCGCGTCGATAATTTTCTGTTTCGCATTCGTTTTCACGGCGAAGTCGAGCTCGTAGTAATGGAGGTCCTTGTGCTCAGGCACCAATTTGAAGCCTCTCGTATCGCTGCCTGCTCCAAGAGACACAATTGAGCACGCTCCTCCGTGCGTGTCCTTCAGAAACTGGGCGATCTGATGGTTGATGCCTTGCACTCGGCAGTACGTACCAATATTTATAAATGGTAAACGGAATACCGGTGGTTTTGTGTAGAATTTGGGGAGCAGCGGGTCCTCGTAATATCCGCGGACCACAGCCGATAGTTTCGACCCGGCCGCGTCGTCGTCGGTTCGCTGAACGGCGCGGTCCGATCTCGAAGCGATCCTCGCGTCGAGGTTCATCGTGTCGAACGATGCACGTGATGGATGTGCCCTTGAGTCATTCCATAATAGATCAAGAAACTCAGCTAAAACTGAAGCTTCACGTACACACATCTATCCAAGAAAACCAGGTGTTTAGAAATGGCTCAGAAATTGAAAGCAGGTGTGCTCGGTGCCACAGGAAGTGTGGGCCAGCGGTTTATTCTTCTTTTGCAGGACCACCCTGACTTCGAGTTGACCACGCTCGGGGCGAGTTCTCGTAGCGCAGGCAAGCAGTATGCCGCTGTGACCGCTTGGAAACAAACTGCACAGATTCCTGAGGTGGCTGGCGGCCTTGTGGTGCACGAGTGCGATCCTGTGCATTTCCGCGACTGCGACATTGTGTTCAGCGGTCTTGATAGCAACGTCGCCGGCGATGTTGAGCGCTCATTTGTGGATGCGAACATAAATGTCGTGTCTAATGCGAAGAACTACCGCCGCGATCCCAAGGTCCCGCTTGTAGTGCCGACGGCCAACCCGGAGCACCTCGATGCGCTGTCGCACCGTGACCAGTCGAAGGGAATCCACGTGTGCATTTCGAACTGCTCGACGGCGGGCATTGTCGTCGTTTTGCGTGCGCTCCAGGATGCCTTTGGACCGGTGTCCGAGGTGGTCACGACTACTCTGCAGGCGATCAGCGGTGCCGGATTCTCGCCCGGCGTGAGCGGCATGGACTGTTTGGACAACATTGTCCCCTACATCTCTGGCGAGGAGGACAAACTCGAGACCGAGCCGCGCAAGATCTTGGGCGAGATCGGGCCCTCGGGCGAGTTCTACGAAGTCAACCCGGAGGACATGAAGATCTCGGCCACGGCGACCCGTGTGCCCGTGATTGATGGCCACACGGCGAGCGTCGCGGTCAAATTCGCGCGCCGCGAGAAGCCGAGCCTTGCAGAGGTCGAAAAGGTGCTGAACTCGTACGAGTCGCAGTGCGAAAAGCTCGGATGCGCCTCGGCGCCGCAGCGTCCCATTGTCGCGCTGTCGCAGCCGGACCGTCCCCAGCCGCGTTTGGACCGCGACACGGGCCGTGGCTATACAGTGAGCGTGGGCCGTTTGCGGGAAGATGCGGTCATGGATCTTAAGTTTGTGTGCTTGTCGCACAACACCGTTTTGGGTGCCGCCGGATCGGGTATTCTCATTGCGGAGCTTCTGAAGGCGAAGAAATTGATTGGATGAATAGCTTAGTACAAAATTTACACGCCGAAATGCTGGCACATGGCCTACCTGCCTCATTGCTTCACGACAACTCGATCCGGCTGGTGGAGAATTATGAGGGAGGATACACGCAGTTCGATGTAATCCCTTGGGCGGCCGATCCTGAAGTGCCTGTGCTGTACATGCTGAGTTTCGAGGAGCGTAAGGAAGACGGGTTCGACGTCACAAGACCAACAACTTTGCATGCCTTCCGCACGCGCCTCGATCCGTATTTCGCGCAGTGGATCACGCCCACAGAGCACCCGCGCACGGGAATGCCGACGTGGTTCGTCCACCCTTGTCATACGCGAGAGTGGCTAAAAGAAATTGGTGGCAGCTGGTGGCTATGGTTCCAGTACGTCGGAGCCGGCACGGGGATCACGTTATAGACAAGTACATACCTAATTAATACGTTTCCATTCGGATCGCAGCGCCTCGGTTTTTGCCCATTCGCATATTATAGGTTTCCCGAAAAACTCGAAATCTTGTAACTCTTTGAACGCTAAACTCGCGCTCTCGCGAGTGCTAAAGGCTACAAAGGCTTGGCCCCGCATTTTCGGCGACTTATGTGTGTTCAGGGCGACCACTTGGCCGTGTACGGTGCACAGCATGTAGAGCGCTATGCGCAGATCGGCAATAGGGAGCTTGGACGTCAAATTGCGCAAGTAGAGCGTATGCCCGTGCAACTCACGGGTGGCCTCTCTACTGCGCTTCGCGCGCCTGGCCATTAGGTAAAACTAACCCAGGCAGTCCGGTAATATATACACGCGCAAGCACCAACAAAAAATGTCGTTTGCGAGTATCCGCTCAGAGATACGGACACTCGAAGGCGCCTGTGATGCTGATCTCACGCGGCTCTCTGAGCTCGCAGAGAACGTAGGCGACTCGAGCAGCGTTGAGGCCCAAATTGACCAGAATCTGCAGACTCGAGCAGCGTGCGTGCAGCAACTCTTCACGCTCGCTTACGAGCCCGGAGCGAGCGCGACGTGGCTGCACCAGGCGCAGCGCCACGCGAAAATTTTGGACGATCATAAAAGTGTGGCAAAGCGGTTGAAGTCAACGGTTTCGCAGGAACGCAGCAGACAAACGCTACTCTCTTCGGTACGAGAAGACATTCAGAGCCACCGCCTTGCGGCGCAGCAAGGCAGCTATACGGCCGAGGCTGGCGGCGACGCGAGCACTTACTATGGAGACGAAAGGCAGCGCGTGAACCAGTCGCATTCTCTAGCCGACACGCTGCTTTCTACAGCCTACGAGGCGCGCGCTGAGCTGATGAACCAGCAAAACACCTTGCATGACGTGCAGCGCCGGCTTTTCCGCGCGGCGAGCCAGATTCCGGGCATAAACACGCTGATCGCGAAGATCAATTCACGTCAGAAGCGGAACTCGCTGATCCTCGCGAGCATAATTGTATTCGGAGTGCTTTTCATCGTCTTTGTTAGATAGCCATTACATATATACATAAACAAGTCCTTAGGCATAGTACTCGGGCCTCGTCATAGTCCACCAGTGGTTGAAGAAAAACTCCGGGTGGAGCAGCTTCCGCTGCTCGCCGAAACGCAGAGCCATGGTCAATGCATCGATAACACAGTCACTCACGCCACATCCCCGGCCGTAGGCCATGCCGACGAGCGCGACTCGGTTACGGTACGATTTCTGTAGAGCGGCATGCACAGCCTGTTGGCGCTGGCTGTGGCCGACTGTGTATTTTGGGATGGCGCGCCTCTGCAGCTTCACTTTAACCTGCGCGTCGGAGGAGGACTTCAAGATGCCCATTTTTATGAGCCCGTTGAGCGCGTGCTCCTTAGCCGTTTGCTCGTCCACTGCTTCGTCCCAAAGATCGCCACCAAGCATGACCGTCATCGCCGACCCGGGCTCCTTCGGGCCATTTTGCGAGGCATTGCGGATGCTCGAGTCGAAAATCACCCCCAAAACACGGTCCTCGTTATCCTTGTCCTCAGTTTTTGGCACAAGAATCCCGAACCAGTCGCGCGCCGCATGCTCATCAGGCACCCATACATTCACCACAGCAAGGCTGCTGTAAGGCTGGTCCTGCATTATCTGCTGTGCTTCCTCGCTCGCACTGAACAGCTCGGGATTCGCGACCGTGCTCACGACGACATTAGTTTCCTTTGTTTCGCCATCACTGGTCTTGAATTTCACGGTTCTCGCCGAGCCTAGACTTATATCGCTCACTTTACAGCCCAAATTGAGCTCCACATTTTTGCGCCGGCGCAAATCCGCGGCGAGCGCCTCGGTCATTCCCTGTATACCCTTCGGGAATCCGTACAAACTGAACTTCGGCACCGGGTTCTTCTTGTTTATCAGATGCCGGTCTACGGCAGCCACGCTGCGGCTTAGAGGAGGCGCAAGCGCGTCAAATGCGAGAGGAAGCGCCTCCTTCGCGTACGAGTCGAGGTATCCCATGCTCCCAGAGAACATAGCGCCCAAAATCGACATCTGTTCGGTGCGCTCCAAGTAGTAAAGTTTGCTTAACCGCGCCACTGAACGCGCGCTCAACTCTTTAGCATCAGCGGCGTAGATACCGCGCATCAAGGCCGAGATCATACGGTCGGCCATGTGAGGCCCTATTCGCCGAGAAATGAACGAGTGCACCGATTCGTCGTTGATGAGCGGGCTGCGTGCTTTAGCCCACAAATCCTTAAGAATCGAGAATCTCGCGTTTTTCAGTACCGGCCCACTAACGAGAAACTTGATGGTCTCTGCTAAAGAACTCGGCAGCTGCTGGATCTCGCCGTTCAGAATTATAGCCTTGCGATTTGTCGGCGAGTTGCGTGGCACACCGGCCATCAGCTCATCGCGCACGCCGATCTCTGCGAGAATGCGGGCAACAACTTCTGAACCAGGATGCGATGGGAGGAGAGTCCGTGGCCCGCTCTCGCACAGTACTTTGTGGCCGTCTCCAGTGTCCACAAAGCTAGACTGCATCCACCCGCCGACGTTCGGGTTGGCGTCGTAAATACTGACCTTGATGTCTGGCCTGCTGCGATTCACGAGCCAGGCCAGCGTCAGGCCAGTGATCCCGGCACCAATTATAGTCAGACTTTCATTAGGCAGCAATTGCTCGAGACCCAAGTACTCGACCTCCGTGTCGGGGGAGAACGAATTCCAGTCGGTCACTTTCGGCACGGACAGAACCTGGCGGTTTGTGCGGGACTCTTTCACTACAGCCCTCTTTTTAGTTGGCGCCCGTTTCGCATCATAGCGCATCTCGTAGTCAACCATGGCCTTAGCAATTTTGTACAGTATTCCCTGAGTCTTCACGGGCTTCGGATCGGAGGCGGCGAGGACCTGTTCTCGAGGAATATAGGGACCGTCTTCTGCCGGTTTCGGAAGTTCGAGGACTCGTAGCCAATTCTCATCATTTAAACGGTTCTTGGGAATGTATCTGCCCGCGAATATGCCACCTTTTGGTTGTGATAGCTTCCCCACGGGCAGTTTCCCCAATCTTTCAAAATATTTGGCCATTCTTCAGGTCCGTAAGGGTACCTCTCAGTTCATTAAGTAGAGTCTGCTCATCGTAAACATACGATTTCCCCAATTGAATGAATCTCGTGGATCAAAAGACTTAAAAAGGAGTTGTGGCAACTGGACCTTCTTTCTCAAGTGCGTAGAGTGGGTAATACCCGGTTGGTGATATATAAAGACCTTGCCAGAAAATCCTGCCTTGACAAGAACATAAAATCCAAAAATTCGTTTGCGGTATTTTGGCTTCAAATCAATGAACTTCCTCCTCAACCTTTTTCAAGCTAAGATCTCGCAGTGAAGCTCTCGTAGTGAAGCTCTCATTCTGTGGCGCGAAACCAGTCTGTAGGGTTTCGAAGAACGCGACGCGTTATTATTTTCGAGATGTCGCTGGACTCATGGCTAGCCCATGGCAATCCGGACTATCTGCCACCGCCGAAGAGAGTGAAGCTCGGCATGTCGCAAAATTTGGACATCCCCTCCAGTTCTCCCATGCGGATCACGTCCGATCTAGAATCTTTCAGCTCGTCCGGCGTGAGGGAAGCGCACCGCTCAGGCCTCACTACGTTTGAAGCCCCACCAAAATTGCACGTTAAGTCCCTCACGAGCCAGTTTGATCTGCCCTCAGAAGCGACCTTTGGTCTCAAGGCCTTGTGCAACTGGAAACCGAGCACATTTAATCGCGTGGATCGGCCGACCTTGTGGGTGGAATGTCTACGCCAGTCTCCAGTGACGGCAATTGGCTTAGAATCTCCGTCTTCGATATTCGTTATTCAAAAAAGTGGTCAAAATGACGAGAACCACTACGCCATTGATCTGCCTTTTGACTGGCCGCTGCTGGCCATGACAAGACTTGACGGAGACGAGTCCCTGCTGTGTGCTTCGAAACGGGAGGTCTCCTGTGTGAGCTTGGCGCACATGAGCTCGGCACCGCTGCCCTTTTTCGACCACAATTCCTTAGACGAAATCAGCAGTATTTCTGTTAATGGTCCCCTTGTCGCCGTTGGCAGCGCCAGCGGGTCCTTGAATGTATGGGATATGCGCGGGAAATTGTGGGTCCGCAGCTGGTCTCGCGCCCATGCTGTGGGCGGCGCGAGTCTAAACCGGTTTAACCCGGCAGTGTCCCACATTGAGTGGAGTTCCGATGATGTGCTGGCCACGGCTGGTAAGCACAATGAGACTGTGAAATTCTGGGACATGCGTGGCCGCTCGAAGGCACCGCTGAACTCGACTCAGGACCGGACCTCGCAGAAGCAGTCGAAGCTCGCGGGGATCCGCGGCCTGGCCTCTGTAGAAGGCCGGATATGGGCACTCAATGCCCGCTGCGAGCTGCTCAAACTGTCTGGAGCTCACCCAGCTCCGGAGTATAGGATCAGGCTCGGGATGAAACCAGCGAAACCACGTCAAGCATTGGCGTTTGTGCAAACGTCATATCCGTTACTCGCCTGTGCGGGCACAGGCGGCACGACGATTATGACTCTACCGAGCAGCAGCGCTGATGAACTAGAAGTCGATGCCGTGCAAGCGCGGCGCTTGAATACTTTTGGAATCGACAGCACAGCTGTACAGTGGCACCCCTACACTCGCGAACTAGTGACTGTCTACGATTACGGGTGGCGGTTCTGGAATCCGATGCGAGGTGACGAGCCACTGCAACGAGTCGGCGCGCGGCAGCAGCCTATTTATTATTAGCATTTTTTATCTACCACTAGTCCCGAAGATGATGTTCCGCCCGGGCAGCGATGTCAGCCAGGCCACGGTATCGGCGCTGGCATCGATGAGGTTTGCACACCGCACAGCTACCAGCGTGGGCAAAGATGTCAAAAGCTTTACGATTTGGGGACCTGTGATGCTGGTCCCGTCCAAATTGATTTTTCGTAGCACGGGGCAGTTATTAACGAGCCAGTCTAGAGTTTGACTCGACAGTGCGTTCATATGCGTGTACTGCAGAGTGTGGAGTCGCGGAAGCTCGACATCGAGCCAGGTCTCGGTTTGGCGCAAAGCGTGTAGAACAAGCACTTCCAAGCTCTCGGCGCAGCCCCAGTCGTCGATGAGCTCGCATACACTCGAATCCACTAACTCTGTTCTTTTTAACTCCAAGTACTCAACTTTCCTTTGAATTCCGCGAGGTCCTCCTCTAAAAGGATCGCCAATTGGCATTGTAAGTGCCTGCACGCTGGGAGCTATCGATACGTTGTTTAGAGTGATAGATCTCATTTCTGAAGAAGCAAATCTCGGCAGCGATACGACGAGGCTTGTATCGCCTTCACCGGTGAACCCGAATTTCTCGAGCCCCGGGTTGCTGAACAGATGCGAGAGCGCGGGCCAGAATATGGACGCAACTCGATGGATGTCAACGCGAACGAGCTCGGGCAGCTGCGCCAAAATGTTCTCGAGCTGGGTTTCCGGAATGCTTGTCGTGCCGGAGTTGCCCAAGATCGATAATGCATGTAGTTTTCGACTAGTAACGACCAAGTCGATCTGTCTTGAGGACGGGTATAGCTGCTGCGTCGTGACGAGGTCCAAGAATTCAAGCGATGGCAGTTTCGTGACGCACCACGCTAGATCCCGCGCCGGCGTGTCTGTAGTGATTCGCAGTTCTCTCAGATTATTGAATGGAACACGCAAAGACCTGAGCATCTGTACGCTAGCCGGTCCGTAGACGGGGGTCATATTGTTGAACAGCAGCAGCTCTACGCGCTCGTTGAGCCTGCCGAGGGCCTGGATCAGGCCCTCTGGACTCTTGACGAGTCCGTCCTGCAAGTCGAGACGGATTTGGCTTCGCGACAATCTCAAATAGTTCAGAACTGTGCTGTGGCGTACTACCTGGATTTCGCTCGCCTTTTTCACGCCATTGCTGTTGCTGCCACTGCTGTGGTCACTCGAGGAAATGCATATGTAAGACCACAACTGCGGCTGCGACTCGATAAACCGTTTCCAAAGTTTGCTGACGCGACAAATTCGCACGAGCTCTCTCGTGTTGAATGTCTGAAATATTGGCAGCAGCAGTTCAATTGGCAAGACATGTAGCGGATCGCGGGCTTTCTGCGGGCCATTGTCCTGCAAACTACCAGCAGGCTTACTTTGGTGCGCCTTGCAGAGCATGATGTTGCGAACGAGGAACTCCTTTTGCTGCGGCTGGCTTATTCGAGCTCGCTTTAGTGCCCTTTCATATACCTTGGCCGCCTCCTCTTGTTTATCCCCCGAAAGAAGCAGAATTTTGCCAAGCCGCAGGTAGCCGCGGAGATCACGGGGGTCCAATGTGACGGCACGAACCGCGTAAGATTGCGCTTTCGACATTAAACCTTGTTTTTCATGCAAAGCTGCAAGCAGATCTAGAGCCACAACATGCTCATTTGGAGGCAGTTTAGACAGCTGTGGGATGTGAGGCTCAAGAACTTCCAGTGCTTGTTTGTGTCGTTCACGTTTACTGAGAGATTTCGCGCGTTCAATCGCGTCCTTCATCAGTTCACGCGTCGCACCCTAGTCCGGGTCTGAGATGTTCTGACTACTAGTAACTTATTGTATGTAAACCGAATTGCAATTTGAGAGAATCAGACCTATTGGCACACACTTATTCAGTATTCCCACGCCGTTCGTTATATCATAATGCACTTCAGAGACTGCTTCTACTTAGACTATTTAGGAAGACTGAACTTTGAGTCTTCGCTTTTGAGCTTCCCCTCGTCAGTCATTGCCAACAGGTAGCCTTCTAGCTCTTGCTTCGTTTTAACATATGGATCCTCGCTTGGAACGAACATGACGAGAAACGAATGGATCTTCTCAACGGGAAGAGCGCCCAAATTCGTGAGCATCCCCACAATGTAACCCCAATACTTATGCATTTCTTCGAATGGGTCCTTATCTGGCTTCCGAGGCTGTCCATTGATAACTTCACTCGACGTAACAATGTGCGACTCGCCCTGTCGCTGTTGTTCCTCAACCTCCTCCATAGTCTCCAGCACCTTGTAGCTTTCGCCGTCAGGAGCCAGCACGAGTTGGCCCACCCAGAACTGAACTGCCTCAAGAAGCAGGGGCTCCTCGAGATGCGTGCGCTCGGCGAGCTGGCTTAGACTCAGCGGGCCGTCGTCAAAGGCCGAGATCAAGATCGCCTCGTGCGGTCTGACCACCATATCCAGTTCGCGTCCGGCCATGCTCAGCGTAATGCTGACGCGCCCCTGATGAGGCAGCCAGTGCAAATCGAGATCCGCGTATTCGGGTATCTCTCGGAAATGCTTGACGTACGCATCGATGAGCACTTGGAACCGTTCAGGCAGCGCCGGCTGCGGTGCCCTGGACAGAGACGGCCAGTAAAGACGGCTTAAAATGAGTGCTGATATACTGCGCAGTTCTGGCGAGCTTTCGTGGATGGAGTCGGCGATTATGTGGCTCGTCCGCACGTCGTGCAGCATAACGCCGGTCTTCATCATGTTCGACTCGCCAAACTGCTGTACAAGTATGGTATGCAGCTGTTCAAGCTTTGCGATTGCGTCTGGATTATCGAACGAGGTGCTCAGCAGCTCGGCGCTGAAGAGCTTCATGAACTGCTGCACAAACACCTCTTTGTTATCGTAGAGACATATGAGCGTGCTCACCGGGTCTTGCGTCTGCTTCCGCACAAAGTACGTCGGCGTATCCACAGGATCCGGCTGCCAGTCGCGGAACTCCCGGTTCGCGTCGGCCAATGGGCCGTGCAAACTTCGCGCGCTATGAGGATTGGCCTTCTCCTGCAGCTCCTGCCCGAGAAACGCGAGCGGGGAATTGAACTCTCCGAATATGCCCTCAGCGAGCCTTGCCGACGTGTCTGGCCGGTCCTTCAGTTCGGCGCGAATGGGCTCGCTCACGCGCTCGAGAAGAATGCCCTGCGGATCCACCAACGAAAACGCCTTGATCGTCTTGAGATACATGAGGATTATGTCCACAGTGTCGGAGGCACTGTTCAGCAGCTTCCGCTGGCACTGCACGCTGAAAGCACGCACAACCTCGCTCCTCAAATCACGACAGCGACTCAGCGCCCGCGCCAAGTCGTTCAGTCCCGCCGAGTTCTCGCATTCCACGAGTTTGTACAATTCGGAGATTCGCAAATAACCGAGTTCTCGCATGGCAATATCGAGCATCAAATTCAGGGGTAACTCGTCTTCGCCCTTTTTCAGTATCTGCTGCACACTCGCCGCAAGCTCCGTGGCCACCCACTCGCTGATTTCTGTGAACATGTCCTGCCCCTTCCAATGGCTGACGACATGCTGTTTTATGTATTTTGGTAGCAGGACTGCGAGCACGGCATTGCACTCGTCAGAAAGACCCAGCAGCATCATCTCCCGGAGAACTGCGGTGGCGTTCTCGGCAGTAGCTGCTGTACAGATTAGCTTGTCACTGCCAAGAAACTCGCGTACAATCGTGACAAATACTGTCTCGAGATAGGACTGGCCGCCGGCCGTGAGCATGCAAATGCGCTGTAAAGTAGAGGTGAAGATGCAATCCGACCGAATCTTAGCGAGCTCGGCAACCAATTTTTCAGCTGTTAAAGGCGTGGGGTCCTTTCCGAGCGCAGAAACGCGTGCACACACGCGCTCACGCACAACCTCTACATACTGGCTGAGAAACTGGGGCTCGACGGCGCTAAAAGACTGGTTCGAGTTGATGAGATCGATATCCTGTTCACTAAGCTCTTCTTCGCATGCATACCGTACAAATATCCGTGCAACTTTGTGGTAATCCAGCTCAAAACGCTGCATCAGCCTATGGGTTCAGGGCGCGAAGGAGCTGTGTTGATCTCGTCGAAAAGGCCCGCGGAATGCGGCGATGAATTTGAAATGCAACGCTAACAATAAAAATTTAAAACTAATAAATAACAACATGCGAAAACCATGCTCTTATTCAGATCAACAGCGCAACGACGATGGCCATCATCAAGAAGGCATCAAACACCAAGGGTTGGAAGTTGCGAATACCAGCGTTTGCCATAGGTGCCGCTGGGAATGTCTGGTTCGGCTGAGTAGACGTCGTGTTTCCTCGAACCGTGGAGTTAGCAACGGCATTGATGTTCAGCTTCTGGCGTATGCGGTGAAGAATGTCGGCTGAGGTGGTCGCGCTCGCTGAAGTAGACACTTCTCGTGATGCAGGAGACGTGACCACCAGCGTTTGGCTTGAAGGCGTGGGGATAGATGTCGCTGAAGCGTCAGTTCGTGTCGTTGTTCCGAACTCATCGAAATACAGCGTCACATAATCCCCGACGTCCTCCACAGGGCCTCCCGTCCTCAATTCGGAGCTCTCCTCAGTTTCAGAGTTGCTGGGCTCGGTTTCCTGAGTCGCAGGATTCCCATTCGAAAGATGGAGCCGGTTAATTCCCTTGATCCTTGGTGGACGGGCAATTTTCATGGCGTTTGCAACCTGTTTCGCCAGATCGAAGTCGTGAGCTGCGCCCTCAGCACCATAAGAGATACTCGGCGAGTCTACATGGCCTTCACTGGCGCGCTTGGGCTCCTTTTCAGCATACATGGGAGTCTTCTCATGCTCAGCGATCTTTGGCACGGGGCGCGGCTCGTCAACAATCAGCTCATAGTCGTCGGGGGTATCGAGATACTTGCCCTTTTGGGGATCTCGCAAACGCAGCATGAGCTGGGAACCAAGTGAGGCGGCGCGCTTCTCCATGGTGAACTCATCCGGCATGTGGTGCTGGTTCTCTAGCGCAGGGCGCGCAAGCTTTTGGTGGTACCAATCAGACACGGGATTGTCCTCTGAACGAGCGGCTAAGTATGCGGACTTGCCGTTCGCTTCGAGGAAGTCCCGAGTTGCGTCACAGATATAGTCGCTGTTTCCGCACACTGCATGGCAGTACTCGAAAATATCAGCCATTTTCTCTGCCTCGCACTTAGCGTCCATCGGACAGCATGTGGCCAAAGACTTCGTAGCGTAGCTAGCGCACGCGTTTTGGGTCTCGTGTGTGACGCATTTGTCCGTAATCGCGTGCAGGGCATCCGCCGATGTAGGCACAGCCTGCACTGCCGATACGGCTATGGCAATACTGGACATTGAAGGCATAGTCTAGCAAAAACGCTCCAGGAAATTCTCGATGATAGAAATGTGGGTGATGAAATAAGGTCGAAAAGCTGTCTACTTTTTTGTGTTTGATGCTAGCGAACGTTTCGATGATCGAGCGGTTCTAGGTAGAGAACCTCTCGAGTTAAAGCATAAGCGATCAGTCTGATAAGCTCTGGAAAGTCAATCTTCGTACTCCCAAAAACCCATGAGATCGGCTGTTATGTATAGATTATGTTTTTTAACATTTGCTTATCGTTCGCGGCGCCATGTAGGTTTCGAGCGAGATCATTGAAAAATAGCGCAAATCGGCGTTGAAATGTTTCGGAATAATAAGCAGGCCGGGAACACTTCGGTGTCGAGTCGCACCGATCCTTAAAATCCTATATCTTCAAATTCTTCTTAATCTCGGCGACGGCCCCGACAGGGTTTTGTTGTGCCTCACCTCATTAGTCGGACCAAAAGGGTAACCGAGAGACCGTTCTGCATTGTCGGCAATGTATATGCACATACATATGCATAAATATTATTCAGCATTCCAGGCAATATATAACGATCCGTGAAATTTTCGCCGTCAACAAACATGTTGGACTCTTTAGTTATTGCGGGACTTCTCCTTACGGGCGCCTCGGCTCGCTCAAACTACACGGGTGGTTGGAACTACACGAACGGTACGAACGGTACGAACGGTACGAACGGCACAAACAGCACAAACAGCACCAACGCGACGGCGTCGGGCAACGGATCGACGACGACCAACAGCACCTTGATTCCGGCTCTGTCGACCCAGACGACGACGGTGGCTACTACCACGAGCATCGAGGCTTGCCAAGCGACCTTCGGCAATTTCAGCGCTGCCGGCAACGTCACGAACTGCAGCTACTCCCTCAACGGTTCGGAGCCGATCATTGTCCCCAATGCTTCCGAGAACGCGGGCAATGGCACCGCGAACACGACGAACTCTACGGCGATTCCATTCAACGTCTCGGCGCACAACGCCACAGCCATCACGGGGACCCGTAAGGTCTTCGTCGACAACGACGGCATTGTTCCCTTGAACGTGATCCTTCCCCTTCTTGGCGGCATGGATATTGTCGGTGTCTCGGGCAGCTTCGGTGACCCGACGCTCGCTGATTCCGTCGGTGCGGCCGCCGACGTTCTGGCGAACTACAGTTTGTCCCGGTGCATCCCACTATACGCCGGCGCTGCTCAGCCGTTCCTGCGCACGAAGGAGACCTACGACGTGTGGGAGGAACTCTACGGCGAGTGGGTCTGGAAGGGCGCCTTCGCTGACGACTACGTCGAGAGCTACAACCTCACCGATGTGAAGTACAACACGAACGTGCCCGCGGCGATGGCGCTGATCGAGGCGGCGAAGAAGTACCCGGGCGAGCTCGAGATCTACGCCGGTGGTCTGCTGACGACTGTCGCGCAGGCAGTGACCTTGTGGCCGGACTTCGTTAAGAACGTGAAGGCTCTCTGGATCATGGGCGGCTACATCGATTTCCAGTACGCGCAGGCGACTGGTACCTCGACGACGTACGACGTGAACACGGACTTTAATCTGATGCTTGATCCGGAGGCGGCCGACATCGTTTTGACTGCTGGCTTCGAAAACGTGTTCATTGGCGGCAACGTCACGAACTACGTGTATCCGCCGCAGTCGCTGTTCGACAAGCTCATCAAGGACTTCACCGCGGAGGAGATCGAGACGAATCCTGCTCTGTTTGCCATCAGCAGCTTCATCGGCAACGGCAACGCGTCGGACGTGACGCTGCCGTTGTGGGACGAGGCCGTCTCTGCGTTCATGGCATTCCCCGAAGTCATCAAGAGCACGACGGACGTGGCTGTGGCTGTGGATACGGCGTTCGACAGCCCCTTCTACGGCAATCTGCGCGTCTGGCCCGAGTACCTCAAGCCGAAGCGCGGCCGCTGGGGCAATGCGACCTACGTTGACACGATCAACGAGGAGGCCGTCTTCGAAAAGATCTACTCGGCTTTGATCCTGAACTGGAGTACCTACTGCGGAAACACCACCACTGTGTACCCGCTGTCGACTAATACGACCTCCAAGTCTTACTAGATACCTAGATACCTCTTATTGTAAATACCTACAATACGATATTGAACGCTTACTCATGCACGTCGTGGTTATTGGCGCCGGTGCGGCTGGCCTTAGCGCCGCGAGCCGGCTCAGCCAGGAACCGGGTGTCAAAGTCACAATTCTTGAGGCACAGGACCGTATAGGCGGCCGGATTCATACAACGCACTTTGGCGGGCATGCAGTGAGTCTGGGTGCGTCCTGGATGCACGAAACCCGCCATAACCGTTTGTTCCGTTTGGCCCTCGAGCGCGCGTGGCCGATGAAGTACACGGATATCTACCCGGGTGCCTTCACTGAGGCCGGGCAGATCCCGGACGACGCAGGTGTTACACAAATCCTTGCCGAGATCAACAGCCGGCTATTCGAAAAGTTCGACAATGTTTCTGTCAAGGCAAGCGCAGAGCCGAGCATGCGATCCTTTTTTGAGGCCGAGCTCGAGTCGGTGCCTTTGGTCACAGAGAGGCAGCGCGAGCTCGCTAAACTTCTGATCAAGGAGTTCGAGCACTACGTCGCCATGCCCCTCGACAAATTTCCTGTGCGCGATGGCGCATTCCCAGATACGCAGGGCCGAGACGCGTACGTCTTAGGCGAGTCCTACCAGTACATTCTAAATTGGCTGTACGACGAGCAGGTGAATTGGGAGCAAGCTTCTATCCAATTGTCAACGCCTGTGACTCGTATAACGCCGCATCGTGTTTACACGGCTACTGGTGAAGTCGATGCCGATTATGTAGTGTGCACGATCCCCATCGGTGCTCTGAAGGCTGATTTCGACCGTCTTTTTGGTGACCAGCCCGATCTTGCCGGCGTGCGCGCCACCGTCGAAGCGACCTCGGCCGCGCAGCTCGGCAAAGTGCTCGTCGAGTTCGAGACTGCGTTTTGGGATGTCAAGCGTGACCTCCTTTATGTGGCTAACGAGTCCACAGGAGAGTGTGTTTCTGTGATCAATCCATATGGCACTGCCGTCTTGATGGTTCTCACCGGACCACCATTGACGCAAAAGCTCGAAACCGACCCGGACCACGCCTTCGCGAGCCTTGATTGGGCGTTCAGGGCCATTGCCTTGCCGGGCCATGCCGTCAGCGCTTGCAAGTCTGTAGTAGTAACCAACTGGTCGCAGAACAAGTACTTCCAGTGTAGCTACTCGGCGCGGTCCGTGGGCCAGGACTACGACGAATTAGTCGCGGGCTACCTCGACAATAAAAGCTCTATCCGCTTCGCAGGTGAGCACACCATTCTCGAAGGGAACGGCTGTGTTCATGGCGCCTACGAGTCCGGCCAGCGCGAAGCAAACGTAATATTAGGAATGAAGTAGTAACGGTAAGCTGGATTTAATGCGCAGTCTATTTCTGTGGCCGGAATTTTGACTGCACAGGCTCGATTGCGTGATCTCGGTGGCAACAGGCATACAAATTGACGCGGTCAAATCAGCTAGTGTACTTGGTTTACAACGTAGAAAGAGTCTAGATTTACTGGATGTGAACAACCGAGTCGGCCTCAATCGCCTCGACATGCGGGTTCGACTCGAAGGCCTGGATCTTATCCTCAGGGAACTCGCCCGTGAAGCCCTTGAAAAGAGTGTGATTGTGCGTCACTTTTCCGCCTTGCTGCTCGAAAGACTGAATGGTGCTCTTCAATTCGTCATCGGAGGCAGTAGGAACGAGTCTGACAATGTACTTCGACATGGTAGTGTAAGATAAGGAGTGATATGGCGTTCGCCCGGGCTTGCTTCGGAGTCGAGTTGCTAGGGTTGCGTGGGGGGCGCGGGGGCGGCGGTCTGCGAGGACAGAGAGCGTCGTCGGTATAGTGCCGAATTGGCGTGGGCGGGTCGAGAAAGCAGAGTTGTTAGTATGCATCGAATTTATAACCACTTTATAAATTTTATAGATCAGGTCGTGCTTCTTTCAAGCCGAACTCCACAACCCACGGTAAACAATGGACTGGGCTCCCGTGCTGCCGTTGCCGCTGAATCACAGCGACGAGCCGGGCGAACTGCGGATCGCAGAAAGCTCTCGTGTTGAGTGGCTAAAATGCGGCCGCCTGCACCGTGTTTTCCAGATGGAACAGCCCGTGCACTCGGCTGTTTTTGCCCGATACGCGAGGTCGAAGCCGAATGAGCTGTGGGTCGTGATTGTGCTCGAAGATCAGACCGTGCACAGCTACGCAACAGCGACGGGTGAGCTCAAAATCATGGGCCTCAACATCACGCCAATAGCGGTAAAGCCGTGCGGCCGAACGGGCGTCGTGTTTGCGAGCCGCGCCGGAAACCGGCTGAACCTGAGTCTCTTGGAAGGCCCCGAGGAGCTGCTGCAGGCAGTGGTTCCGTCATCGATGATGGAGCCTCTCGAAGTGGCCGACGAGCTCCGATTCATCGATGAGAGCGTCTGTGTTGTGTGGTCGCGCAGCACAGTCAAAACGTACACGGTCAAGCTCCTACGACACCGCGGTGGGAGCACGCGGGGTGCCGACGTTGTGCTCACGGACAGGCTGCTTGGCGGCGTCTTCTCCCCTGCCGAATCGCGCGCTGCCGTGCTCCTCCCGCTGCGAAGCTGGGCTCTACAGGGCATCGGCCGCGTGTTCACGCAAAAGCTTATTCAAAACGCATCAGATTCCGAGCACTGGCTGCTGGCTATCCACGATTCCACAGCGGCAGTGCTCTACGTTTTGAGTGGCTTGGACATGGTCTCGTATGACCACGTTAGCTCTGTGGCGCCGCTGGCCGGCGTCCATGGCGTGCCGTTCGCAGTTCTTTGTGCGGACCAGTGCATGCAGCTGCGGTCTCTGTTTTTCCCCTACACAAGCGAGCTGCGTGTGGATGTACCCATTGGAGAGATCGTTTCGGGATGGGATGAGAACTGGTTCGACGTACACGCCGTTGGCGAAACTCCGCAGAGATTCGCTCTTTACAACGATTTCACGCCGGAGATGTACCGCTGTTTGAGCATCATACGTGAGCTCATGGGCGTAGAAGATCTGTTTCACGTAGTGCGAACATATTTTGTGTCCCGCTTAGACTGCGACTCGAATTGGGAGACTCTGCGTCTGGCGCTGCTACAGGCGCTGCCGCTGTTTCCGGTTGAGTTCTTGCCGCAGATGGTTTTCCAATTGCACATGCTCCATGAGGAACTCAGCCTCTACGAGGTGTCGAGGCGCGCAGTCAAAGAGCTCGAGCGCATTCTGGCTCCACTAGTCGAGGACTGGTCCGCAGAGTGGCGCATGGTCTATTCGAATAACGAGGCGGCGCCTTCGACTCCTTCGTCGCGCGGGCTTAGAATTCCCTGTCCCGTCGCACGTCCACCACTAGTGCTCGGTTCTCTTATTCATAATTTCGACAAGAGTCTGGGCGAGCCGCTTCCGGAAACGGCTGGCCGCGACAAATTCTATCCGACGATGTCGATGCTGAATCGATTGTTCCAGCTTGTGGCTGCAAGCACTTGGTCTGAGTCGAGTGCCCAGAAGTGCCGCGAATTGTTGGCGGCCTTGCCAAGCCTCGACCTGCTTCTATTCAGTGTGCAGGCCTGTGTCTTGCAAATCAAACATATCATCAGCGCGGGGGATGAGACTGTCAGCGCAATCCAAAAGAAAGGGACACCAAAGCCGCGCGATCTTTTCGCTAAAGACCTGCGGTACGATGAGGCTCAGCGATGTTTGCAAATCAAGGAGCCACAGCCGTGTATCTACGGCACCTTGGTCGATACCGATAGGTTTCAAGCCGGCGAGATCATGAGGGCGCAGTTAAAATGGTCGACTGAGTTAGGCACGCGTGCACTCGCTTCTGCGTATGGCCGCGCTGCCCTCGAGATGGGCAACACAACTCTGCTGTTGTGGGATCAAATCTCATCTCCTGCCATCGATTTCAGCGGCATTTGCACGCAGACCGGTATCAGCATCCCAGCCGTTTACAAGACGCTGGCCGAAGCAGCGAAGGCGAGTCCTTGGGGCGTCTTCGCCCACGGAGTAGCTCTGGGCCTCTCAGTAGCGATTCCCGCTCCGGGCATAGACAGCCTCTGGGTTTTGACGTCGGCGAAAATCAAGTCTGAGAATAAGGAGGTCTTTGCCGGGTTCGTTTATGGAATGGGCCTCGCGGGCAACCTGAAGTCGCTGGAGAACTGGCAGTTTTACGAAAGCCTCGTAAACACAGACAAGTACGGCACCCTCGCCGTGCTCTTGGGCGTGGCAGCCAGCAAGATGCGCACGGGCGATACGAAAGTAACCAAGATCTTCTCGGTTCACATCCGCGCACTGCTGCCACGCGGCATGAGTGTTCAGCATTTCGTCCACCCCGAAATAGAGCACGGTGCGCTGGTTGCACTTGGCCTTCTTTATTTCGGCTCCGGAACACGCCACATCTCGGACAAAATCCAGCAGCAGCTCGAACATGCTGGCGACGCGAAGTCGCACATCCTGGAGGGCAACGAAATGGAGTTTAACGAGACCTACAAGTTCGCACTCGGCTTGTGTCTGGGACTCATCAACTGCGCTCGCGGCTCCGTCAACGGCCTAGAGTCGAAGCTGCCCTCAGTTATAATGGACCCGCAGGATGAAAGCGTGGAGTCGCATGAGCGCGTTAATGGTGCGATCGTGGCCGTGCTATGCGCGTTTATTGGCAGTAATAATTCCGGTATGGCTAAACAGCTGGTGCACCTGCGTTTTAGCCCCGATGCCGAATACATGGCACCGACGACGTTCTTCGGACGGGCTTTGGCCCTGCATTTGTGCATGTGGGACTCAGTGGGGAAAACCAAGGTTTGGCTTGACCAGCAGTGCGACTCGTTTGGGATGGCTGACGATGAGCGCGCCTCTATCAGTGGCCCAACTGAATCTGCAGATGGGCTTAATGTGCTGCCTTATCTGTACTGGAAGGGCGGCGTTTTAGCAGCCATGGCGATGCGGCACGCCGGTACAAGTGACGAGATTGTGATCGGCGCGATTTGTGAGGAAATTGAGGAATTATTCTTGCCACTCTACGTGCACAATCTGTACCGTTTAATTGAATCGCACCGACAAGACCACCAGGGTGAAGAGCACCATTTTGACTATTTGAGATGCCATTTTGTAAAGGCCCTGGCTCAACTGCTTGGCCATCTTGCCATAGCGGCCGGTGCGGTTGCCGCTGGTTCCGGGAACTTGAGAGTCATGCGGCTGCTGCGCCAACTGTGGCAGATCGCTCCGCAATTTCAGGTATTTGCGGCCATGAGCAAGTCGCCTAGTACGGAGAGTGAGACGCGCCGCGCAGTTGAGATTTCTTCTGCTGAATTCGGCCTTGACTTGGGCCTTATCGCCCAGAGCCTGGGCTGGCTATTCATGAGCAACGGCCGGCGCAGTTTCAAAACAGATTGTGAGAGTGTGGCTCTTCTGGCTTGTAGCAGTTTCATTGAGATCTTAGGTGGTGCGAATGTCGACACGAAGCAATGGAAGTACATGCAGTCCCTGTGGTCGTTAGTGACTGAGCAGCGATGCCTTTTCGCGAGTCACGATCCCAGCGACAAAGTCGAGGTCGAGATCTGTTATCTTGATAGGACAGAGCGCGCGAAAATGCCGCTGCTACTGCCGCCATTCGACCAAATCAGCAAAATACAGGTCGTTGATGAACGCTATGTGGCTATCGAATTGTCTAATCTATGTGAAACTCAATTGATGGATGGTATCCGACTAACGCCAAGGGCTCGCGACTCCGCGAAACTCGAAACTATGCTGAGGCGCGAGATGACGCGGAACGAGTTGAGGCAGCCCGAGGGCGAAGTGCCTGCCTCGAGTTATTCTCACCTCGAAGCGATTCTCGAGGACATGGCTAGATACCCGCAGTCTTCTCAGGACGAACTGGAGCTCACGCTGCTGCTGTCATTCTACCGCCAAGTGAGGCCAGATGCGGCAAGAAGCAGTGTGTTTTCCGACCGCTGGCTCGAGCAAGTCCAGCTCAAGTCATGGCTCAGTCAGCGAGTCGAATGATCTCTTCGAGGTCGAGGCTGTCCTGGAGGTACTTCTGGGCACTCTTGTTCCTTTCGCGCGCTTCCTCAGTCAGAAGTCCACAGAACTCAAAGGCCGTCTCGGGAGCTATCGTTTTACGGCCCTGTTTGAGAACATACTTCGAAATTCCATAGGCATAGATTGATTTCCCTCCGGGCGTCTGGAATACTGATAGCACAAATAGCCACTTCTTTGTCCAACCAATTACCTGTGACTTAACTTCATACGGAACGTACGCCTTGATTTCCTTGCGGAAAACCATGCTCGTGGATCCCAGAGGCGAGTAGATGAACTGCCACGGCTTCAGCGGCGGGAACTCCGGATCATTGAACTTTTGGTAAAAGCGTTTCAGCACGGTCGTCATCAGATCCGTGCGGCTCACATCCATATCCGAGAAGTATGTGGAATTGGATTTATGCAGGTACATGTCAATTTCGAGGCTTGGCGCAAACGTCCTCAAAACCGTCGCGTCGTAAATGCTCTTCGGGTATTTACTGCGCTGGAAGAACAGATTCTTAGCAACATAATAGTAGAATCGCACATGAAACATAAGTGGCAACACCTTGATATTAAGCAGCGCGAAAATCGCAGCCCACGTCCGCCAGGACGGCATTATTCCCATATTGAGTGATTGAGTGGTTGGAATCCTTGCTGCGGTTAGGTGGTGCAGGTAGTGGGATGATCCTGCCGTAATAAAAAAGAGTGGGTTGGAATACTTGCTGCGGTTAGGTGGTGCAGGTAGTGGGATGATCCTGCCGTAATAAAAAAGGTGGGCTATGTAGTGGAGTGCGGATGGTATAATTAGTGTTTAATCGGTTTTGATTTCCCCTGAAAGTGCACCTCTTGTTTCTGTGCATTTTCTGGATTCACGCGTTTGTGCTTCCGCTTGTCCTTGTTGCTCATTAGAGCGCGGTCGCGGACACCTTTCCCGCCTTCCCAGAACCGCGATGTGCGCTGTGTGTAGTCATGACTGCAGTAATGGCATTTTGAAGAAAACCGCTGCTCTCGAGAGCAGTACCCGCAGATCATGCGCGACGCAAGTTCACACGGATGCCTCATTTCCTCGTCGTGGCATCTGTCACAAGCGAAAACGCGCTTGCAGCAGGTGAAGCGGAACCAGCGCGTCGACTTTCGGTAGTGGCTGCAGGCACCGAAGTTCGGCAGCGGCTCGCCTCCGGTCAGATTCAGTCTCTGCTTCGCGGCGGTAGGACCGACGGCTACTTTCGAAGCACTCTTCGCCTCGGAGCTCAGGGTCTGCGTCGAGAGCAGCAAGAAGTCAAAGAGCTCGATCTTCAGGAACATCTTTGTGTGGCAGTTTCGACAGATCGTCATTCGCTTCGCTCCGAGATCCATGTTCTTAAAAGGCGGCGCCACAGAATTGCACTCGGCGCAGGTCGCCAAGTATGTAGAGGGCAGCAAGTCTAAGGCTTTGCCGTTCTCTACGTCCAAATACCCGGCAATGTTGCAGTGGGAGTGCAAGTACTGCTTGCGGAACGCGACCATCAACGGCATATCGCATTTGCCGCACAGCTCTGCTCGGGGTTTGCTCTGTTTACCATATTCTGCACTCTGCAGGTTCTGGAAAGTGTGTGCTGCCTTACAGCGGCCGCATTGGAAAACAATGTTGAGGCTGACGACTTCGCAAATGGAAATCCCGATCATCTCGATGTCCGGGAATTGGATTTCGGTGCCTTCACGTTTGGGACCCACAGCACTCCCGGATGTTGGCAGGTCTTCTTCTTCAGAAGACTCCTCGGAGGACGATTCCTCAGAAGACGATTTGTAAAAGCCGATATCGGGCTCGTCCTCTTCGTCGTCTTCGTTCTCCTTTGCGTCGTCATTAAGCAATTTCAGTTTAGAAACACTCTCGTTAACCTCTTTAGCCTCCTCTCCGGCCTTATGCCTATTTGGGTCTTTCTTGTCAGCCTCTGTATTCGCGTGATCGGGTCGAACAACGATCCCAGTTTTGTTGCCAGGCAAGGCATCTCGTTTTGTCGGACGCACAATCGTAACGACACTGGCCGCGCGCATGGACAACAGCGCCTCGAGGTTTTTGTCTAGAGCATCTACGCGATCGAGCAAGCTGCCTGTGTACTTCGCGAACCCATTCTGGATGTTCGCGCGATTCCCCACAGGGATCTCCTCGTTCTTCACCTCGATATAAGGTGGGGGCCCCTGGTTCGGGTAGTGCCGGCTGATATGCAGGTCGAACGAAAGAACGGGGATCGGGAATGGGAAGTCCGGGTCCGAAGGTATAAGGAGCAGCTGAAACAGCTCAGGCTCAATTTGGAAGACTTTGAGTTTTTCACTGGCCTTCATAGCATCGATTTCGGTCCGGCGCTGCGTTTTCTTGTGCTGGAACCTTTTGCGATGGCGGTTTTTCACACTCGTTCCATTCCTGCCATCCTCTTTCGAGCTCTTCTCCTTGGCCTCTGACTCCTGAGTAGCGTTTTCTTTAGCCTCGTTTCGTTCAAAGTGGGTCTCAGTCTTGGGCTCGTTTGTTTTGGCCTGGTTTGTGCCTGTATCGACCTTTGGCTCGCTTTCAGATCCGCCTACGTTTTTACGGGGATTGCTTTTTGCTTGGCCCTTAGGATTCCTCGGTCTCTGCTGCCTCGCTTCGTTCCCGGTCTCTTGCTGTGGCTCGTCGCCCATGATCCACAACAGATGGTCCTTCTGCTATATATTGCTCAGAAAGCAGAGATGATTGCATGAAGTGGGTCAGGGCTCCAAAGGCAGTCTGCTCTACGGCATTACTACACTACTGTACTACATTACTGTATTCCATTACTGCATTCTGTTACTGCCTCACAGCAAAGCAACTAATGCAACCTTTCTATATACACTAAACTTAGAACTCGAGAGTGAGCCACCCGGGCCACACGAGCTCTTCGCGGATCACATTGCGTAGCTGCTCGATCACGAATTTCTCGACTTTCGTGACGTTTCTGAGCACCGCACCGTGCTCTGAGTTATCGCCGATTTCGCTCTCTATTTTCATGGACTTGATCACATTTGTGCCCTCCATGGGGCTGAGTTTGTTGCTGCTGTCGAGATCATTAAGAATGCTGATGTAGACTCGGGGTTTGATGAACGCGGCCACAATTAGCGAATGGATGTCGATGTTCGTGACCTTGATCGACACGGGCAGCGATATGAACTCTGGCGTCGGGTAGTTGACGAGCAAAGTGGCCGTGATCGCAAGCTGCATGTCGCCGGCATACTTCAGCTCAACGTACGACTGTATATCGAACTCGCCCGGCTCGATTTCTGAGGGCTCTGCCTCCGGCGTGCCTTCCGGAGTCTCGCTGTCGTCGTCTGGATGGTAGAACTCCGGGAATGGGTCGGAGAAATGCTTGAGAGTGACTTCTGGCGGCACGCTGCCGAGCTTGAAACTCGAGACGGCGAGCGACGAAATGAATGGCGGCAGCTTCACCGCTTGAAATTGGTTATGCAGAAAGTTGCATATTCGCTGCTCGATGACTTCACTGTCGGCCGTCAATGTCTCCCAGTTGAAATGAATCGACATTGGGTTAGGCCACAAAGGGGTCAGGCAGCGGGCGCACATAGGCCTGCCGGGCCTCTTACCTTACATAGACACATCCCACCGATTTTGAGCGTAAATAATAAATAATGACCTGAAACCGGAAGATAATAATATTGGTAAGCGCAATCCCCTACATCTCGAAGAGTTCCCGGTGTTTACCCCGATTTTTCCTAATAATCCCATCGAGTTTCCTGGTTTCCTCCAAACAGTGAGTCCTCAGATCGAGCTCGATCGCTGTATATGGACATTTGACAGTGTTGACACAGGTAAGGTTAGGCCTGCATCAGGTGATACAAGAGCGCCGTCCGTACCCAAGGTAACTGACGGTTACCGCACACGTCAAACAGGAAAAACAACGCCCCATTCAGTTAGTCTCTAGACCTTAGCTCCCTGCCTTTCGCTTGCTCGCCAGTTCTGATGTCTGTTTCTGCGGGTGCCACTGCAAGCGAGCCCGTTTCCGCGGCCCCGCTGCCGTCAATATCGAAGCTCGACGCCGTTCCTGAGGATCGCCCCTCAACACCTCCGCCGCGACAGGTCCCGGACAAGGAGCCGAAGACGCCCATTCAGTCGCAGCCCGTCGATCCGCCCACAACGCCCGGCACGCGGGATTACAGTTCGGCGTCGGCGTACCTGAGCAGCCCGATCCGGAGTGCGAGATCCGCCCAGCACCACCACATCGCACCTGTGGGTACAATGACCCCCGGCCGGCCCTCTTTGAAGTTCAATCCCTCGCCATCGCCCTTCCGCAAGGTGCTGCACCACAACCAGCACCTTAATAACCACTTGAACCACCTCAACCACCCGACGGGCCAGCTCAGCCTCAATTCTCCCGTGAGCGTGCCGCCTTTGCCCGTACAGACCTTTCTAATGACACCGGAGCAGGCCAATGATATAGACGACTTGGCCGCCGCGAAAACGGCGCTTCTGCAGGCGCTCGAGCAGTCGGAAACGTACCACCGCGCGGCGCAGCAGTTCCGGAACCTCGCCACGCAGCAGATCTTCCAGCACAAGCTGCTGCAGGTCGAATCCGACGAGAGCGAGCGCAGGTTCGAGGTAGAGAACAGCATTCAGAAGCGCGAGATCGAAAAGCTCGTTGTCGACATTATGGGCTACGACAAAACGGCGAGCACGGACCAGATCCGGAAGCGGCTGCGGAAAACAAAGCAGCGCGTGCGCGAGATGTCCGAAATGCTCGAGGTCAAAGACCGGCAAATCGCCGACCTTCAAGCCCAGCTCTCCCAGCACCAGCACCAGCACCAGCACGCCGCCCAGGTGCAGCAGCCGCAGCAGCTGCCGTACGTGCTTCCGCCCGGCTCGGTGCCTATCGTATACGGACCCTATCCATCTGGTTATGAAGAGAGTCGCGCGCAGCAAAACGGAGCGACGCCGCACTTGGCGCCTATAGACACAAGGAGCGCGACGGCTCAAAGCACCGCGCCAGGCTCTCAGCCGCCGCAGTCGGCGACAGACAGCACTTTCAGCGACCTGGAGCTGCTCGCAAGCCAGACGTTGGTGAACGGGTTCCAGCAGAAGCCGCACTCGCTGTCGGCGCCGCCGTCGGCCTTCCCCTTCAGCAGCTCGCCCCACAGCTCGCCCTTCTACGCGCCTTTCTCGCCGTTCGCAACCGCGCCGATTCCGCAGCAGACGCAGACGCCGCATTTCGGGTCGCCCGAAAAACGCCGGCGGCCGTCGAGCAGCTCTACGATCTCGGCCGGCAGCGAGGACGACACACTCGAGGACAATTAGAGCATTCACCATTTCAGGGCGCAGCCGTTGATAGTGCGTCTGCGCCTATGTAATACTATCTAGCATGAGATCGCCGCATCCGAAAGGCAGCTCTAGAGGGCAAAGCAAGTATGGTTTTATACATAATTCTACTGAGTTTGCGTCGCGAAGTTTGCGTCGCGACATTTGCGTCGCAGACATTGGCAATTCACGCCCGCACACGCGCGCACGAACACCGGCCTCAAGCCTGCAGCGCTCGACACGCGCAATTTGAATCGCTAAGTCTTATAGCAGCGAGGTCGGCAGTTCTGTGCTGTTCTTGCGCAGCCCCGCAAGCCTGTCGTACTCGCCCGAGATGATGCGCTCGACAATGAGGTCGTCGCGCTTTTTCCGCTCGACGGGGTCGCTGACCTCCTCGAGGGCGTCGCCGTGCTCCTCCTGGGCGCGCAAACGCAGCTCCTCAAGCGCCCAGTCGCTGAGGCTGCCCTTGTCGAGGAAAAAGTAGAGGCCGCCCATTGCCAGCAATCCGGGGACGTAGAAGTAGTAGATGATGTTCTCCCAGCTCTCCTTCTGGCCCTCGCGGATGATCTGCCACGTCACCTCGCCCGTGGCCGCGTCTTCGACGGGGATCTTATCGAGAATGCGCCGGCCTTGCAGGAAATACGGCTCTAACCGCGCCGAGTTCTCCTGGTACTGCGTCGCTTGTTCGCCCGTCATCTTGAACTTGTCAAAAAGAGTCGCGCGCTGCTGCGAGGTCAGAGCGGCAATTGCCGCTGCGGTCTGCAATTCCGAGTCGTTCGGGTTCCGCGGAGTGCCGTCAGACTTTTGGAACAGCTTCGCGCTCGCCGGCAGATCGCTGATCGCCTGGGCCAGCCGCGTCTCGAGGTCCTCGCTGTATTTACTGAAGCCCTTCGTCGGCGGGTAGTCCGTCGCCAGGAATTTCAGGCCACGCACACTGCACACCGGACGCAGGCGGGCCACGGTCGCTTTGGACTTCTGAACCAGCTTCAGCATTGGTAGTGTTCGGTTTGGCTAGGCTGTGATTGGTATACCGATGAGGGCAAGGTCAACTTGGGATCCGGTAGTTGTGCGCTGCAGTTCCGCTTCTAAGTTATGTGCTTTCGAGGGAAGAAGGTTAAGTCTGCTTTGAATTTATCTTCTCCAACATTCTAGTTTAAATTTATGTGTTCTGCGGTATGGCTATTCAGTTTGTTGTTCTTCATTTGATTTGAGTTCGTTTTTGTTTACAAAGCCGTCTGCCTTATTTCTCCAGTTCCTCTTTCCTCGTTCCTCCTCGTTCCTTCCTCCATCTACGTTCCTTCTTCTACGTTCCTTCTTCATTTCTTCCTATGTTTTCTGCAAATCTCCTTCATTGTCATTATGTAATGTTAGGGCCTGCGGGCTTGGGCAAATAACGTCACATGATCCTGCACTCTCGAATTTGGAAAATTCCCAGTAAATTAGCTAGGAATCTTCATCGTTACTTTCCAGCATGCGTTACATTCAGCAAGAGCAGATCCTCAACGTTCCTGAGGACGTCACTGTCCAGATCAAGGCCCGCCAGGTCACTGTCACCGGCCCGCGCGGCACGCTGAAGAACGATCTCCGTCACATCGACATCACCTTCGTCAAGCTGAGCGACCGCCAGATTAAGATCGCCATCATCAACGGCAACCGCAAGCAGGTCGCTGCTATCCGCACCGTCAAGTCGATCATCCACAACATGGTTGTTGGTGTCACCAAGGGCTACAAGTACAAGATGCGCTGCGTCCACGCTTTCTTCCCGCCGAACCTGGATATCCGTGACGACGGCTCTTTGCAGATCAAGAACTACCTGGGCTGCAAGCAGTCTGTTGTGATCAAGGCCCTCGAGGGTGTCACCATTGAGCTCTCTAAGGCCCAGCAGGGTGAGCTCATCATCACCGGCAACGACCTTCAGAACGTTTCGCAGACGGCCGCTTCGATCCAGCAGAGTTGCCGCCCGAAGAACAAGGATATCCGTAAGTTCCTTGACGGTATCTACGTCTCTGAGAAGGGCACTGTTGTCGACGATCTCTAAACTCTTAATTATTATGTACAGCCGCGTGGCTAAATAAAATTTTGCTCTGGTTCGGCTAGTGAGGACACTAGCCCTCTTCTATCTTGTTAGGTCGATGTGGATTTGGTATGGCGATGCCTGGGAAAGCCATCGAATGGAGCGGGTGCTCTCTTCCGATAGCTGTTCTACGCTTGCCTTTCTAAGGGGGAGAAGTGAATTAACCATCGTCAATGGTGTCAAATTAAGCAACCTCTTATCGGGCGCTAAGTACACTGCCATCCCGTGCGTCTAATACGGAGACCGCATTCACTCTTAAACCATATCCCCGTTTTGAAGAAAAGTGGTTCCCGCAATTGACTATGGAACGTGTATGTCAGATCTTGCGTCAGATCTAGTAAATCTTGGCATATTCTACAAAAGATAAGTAGCCGCGGCGATCATCGTTCAGAATTTTGGCCGCGGCAAGCCCGAGTCGCGCCATATTTTTGTGGCAGAGCCCGATTGGCACTTATTGAGACAACCAGCTACTCCGATCACAATCGCGCTATCAGATCTCCCAAAAACTGCGCTTGAGATCATGCTCTCTTCGGCTATCACCGCGTCTTCAAGCCTCAATTAACCCTAGATTCTTTGACTCGGATCCATGGGATGAGTTCTATTCAAGTCTAATATGGTATATATGATAGATTCGGTGGCTGGCTTGTTTGCAAAATACATCCCTCTAAACAGCGTCGCAGTGCGGAGGGGAATTGGAATTTTCTCCTTTTGCGCAACGGTGGAATACCCGCCGATAATCCCAAAACCCTTGCCATGGTTTTAGTATCTCCTCGGAGCGGCCGCCTCGGCAGTGCGAGTTTACAAGGCGGACCAGGTCGCCAGAGAATGTATGGGGACATGGATAATCTAACACTCGATCGTTATTCTTGTATTCCGCCGGCCCCAGATGACCATTTGCTTCAGATAATGGCTCATAACTCAAAAGTGCAATACGCGCGGGCCGCGGAGGGTCAGATCCTTATCGAACGAGAACATTTATAGGGTAGGGCTTGACTGATAACTCGCTGTGCAGTCTTGAGGATAAAAACTCCTGTGATTTCAGTCTCATAGCTACTCAGAAAGTGCAGTCATTGCAAAGCTCACTCAGTAAACAAATCACTTACAAGGAAGATGGCTGATATAGCACCTGAGCGAAGTTATCACCCGCCGCCCGAAATTGTGTATCGCTTGCCACACCCGGCAGTGACGCGCTCGACCTATAATGAGGATAAACGTACTCTGTTCCAAAAGACGAGGGATTACGTTAATAGTGATGGTGTTTTGAGGCTCTTGGATAGGGCCCGCTACTACCTTTTCACCCATGATGGGTTCATCGGCAAAGATGTCGACTACAAGTCCTTCTTCATCCCCAGCATTCCGTTCACGCGGTGGAAGGCTCAGAAACCCCATTTCTTCGGCGTCTATGACGAAATTCCTTTACTTTTGATGATTATTTTGGGTTTCCAACACGCATTAGCCATGATGGGTGGTCTGATCTCTCCGAGTCTGATCTTCGGCTCAGTTGCAAATCTCGAGACCGCAGACATCAATTACCTGGTTAGTGCGGCTCTTATCACGTCAGGACTGACTACTCTCTTGCAGGTTTGCCGTTTCCGAATCCCTTACACAAAGTATTACATCGGAACTGGTCTACTGACTGTGCTTGGTGAATCATTCACCACCGTGACCGTTTTCTCGTCGACCGTTCCAACGATGTATGAGCGTGGATTCTGCCCCAAGGCTGATGACGGCACAGAACTACCGTGCAGGGAGGCTTACGGAGCTTTCCTCGCCACAGGTGCGTTGTGTGCATTGCTCGAAGTCGTGCTATCGTTTGTGCCACCGAAGGCTCTCAAGAAGATCTTCCCGCCGTTAGTCACTGGACCAGTCGTTCTCCTGATTGGAGCTTCGCTGGTTCAGAGCGGCATGGAGGACTTTGGTGGAGGCTCGGGTTGCTATCCAGATGACATGTGCAGCACGGGAACTAAAGAGTATCCGTGGGGAAGTGGTCAGTGGATAGGCCTTGGTTTCAGCTGTCTCGTGACCATCTTCTTCTGCGATCGTTTTGGGTCACCGATGATGAAGACATCTTCAATCATCTTAGGTCTGTTGGTGAGCTGTATCATAGCCGGTGCCTGCGGTTACTTTGACCATACTCAGATCGATCAGGCGCCTAGTGGTCAGTTCAACTGGGTTCGTACCTTCCCCCTGAAGCTCTATGGTCCAAGTGTACTACCGCTGCTAGCTGTGTATATTTGTGCAACGATGGAGACTATTGGCGACATCACTGCGACCGCAGACGTGAGCAAAGTTCCCTGTGAGGGCGACGAATTTGAAAGTAGAGTTCAAGGTGGCGTTCTGGCCAGTGGTCTTGGCAGTATCTATGGCTGTCTCGCTACAACGACTCCGATCTCTTCGTTTGGACAATCTTGCGCTATCGTCAATCTGAGTCAGTGTGCTTCTCCCAAGGTCGGCGTCGTATGCGCAATTTGGCTCATTCTTTTCGGTGTCATTGGCAAGTTCTCGGCCACTATTGTAGCAATGCCAGATGCTGTGATAGGTGGAATTACGACAGCTATCTTCTCCGGAATTGCCACGGCAGGTCTCAGCATCATCTCAATGTCGTCATTCAACAGGCGCAATCGCGTCGTCCTAACAAATGCATTGATTTTTGGCTTTGGATCGCTGTTAGTGCCTACGTGGTTCAGCAGAGTTTTTACATACGACGGCGACAATAGCGGCAAACAGGGCTTCCTTGACTGCATAACTATCATTGTTGAGACGCCGTATGCAATTGCAGGCATTGTTGGTTGTGTTGTGAATCTGATTATGCCAGAGGATAAATCGGAGGATGGCGTGGTGGAGACAATTGATGCCGATGCTATCTCCATTGAGCGAGAAGAGGGGAAACTTGAGTCAAGAGAAACAGATCCGAGTGTGAAAGATGTGGGCGGCAAAGAGAAGAACATTGCAAGCTTCACACCATCTAATTAGCATCATATTCACTGTTAGTAGCAGACTTTGAGTGATTCTTCATTTTTCTACATCTATAAACTTAATCTATTTATTGAGCCTGCCAAGACATGATTCACGTCGGGGATTTAAAATATTATAATTGGATTTCAATACCATTTTCTTATAATATTTTTATGACTCGCAATGGTTGCATGGACGCAGCTACGAATAGCGTTGTAAGCTATAAAATATTTGAACTGCGCCCCTATCGGGCAATGCAGCTCGCAAAACTAGCCAAAAGCAAATGCACATGCTTTAATTGCACATCTTGCTAAGGATAGATTCACCCTCACCCTCTGCCCCTCTCTGATATCTCGCTCAATTACCCTTGCCTGCCCAGATTACGCACCCTCTTTGAAAAAAGTCATGTCTTAGACAACCTGTACGGCTCATGGATTCTGATGAGATCTTATAACTCAATCGTGATTTACCAATGATGGCAGTGTGCCTAAATAATATTTATTAATGATCTATCTTATGACAGTGAGACCTGGATGACATCAGTGCCCTTTCCCGGATTTCTCTCTCGGTTGCCGAGCGCCGCCATGCAATGTGATGACTAATGTGCGCAACGTGCGGGGAGTATACGAGAGAGCTTTCGACCCCACAAAGTTGTACATCCTCGACTTCAGGTACGGAGCTGATGGCAAGAAGGCATGAAAAAACTATTCCTGTTGACTGAGAAAGGCTTGCGACGTGCTTTTTTCGGGCTATCATAGCAGCTATATGCTTAGTCCTAATCGAGTCATAAATGAACCACATGCGTACCCTTACCCCTAGTGGTATGTGAGAGCAGCTGGATGCTACTCTGTAAAATACTCCACAGCAGTCCTCATTTCATCGATTCAAAATGAACTGGACGCAGACTCCCTGCTTCTGGATCTTCCCCTTCGTGATAGGCATCGAATTTACTGGTTCTGATCCAGATTTCATCGAAACTTCTGATCAAAATAAACCTAGCCACGGTATGTGGAATGCTGAAATATGGTGATTTTCGAGAGCGCGTACTCATCCCTTGCCCTGATTTACATTCCGATGCCGCCCGTAAAAAAGCATATAAAGCAGTCAGAATGGGAGGCACAGATCTAACTTTCAAACTACATTCTTTTCTAATGTTCTCTCTTGCTCTTGCTGGCCTCGCCTCTGCTTACAACGCTACGACCACCGTCGAGTCGACCTACTTCACGACGTACTGCCCGAGTCCCACGACCTTCACCTACGGCTCGAGCACCTACACTGTGACTGAGGCCACCACCCTCACCATTGAGGACTGCTCCTGCACCGAGTCGCCGTCTTTGGCTGCTGCTTCCAGCACTGCCCCGGCTCTTGCCAACGGCGCCGCTGGCGTCAAGGTTGGTGCCGTCGCTGGTGTCGCCGCCGCTGCTGCTTACTTGCTCTAAGCGAGTACAACATTTGATACCTTGTGTTAGTAGTACTTCCCAATATGTAATGCTCACCTAATTTTTTATTAATGTATTCGTTTCTTGACTGTTGCGTGTGTTCATCAATTTTCAGGCTTTTGTCAGATGCTCTGATCGACGACTGGGATACATTAGGTTGTGTACCAGATAACAGATGACAGCAAAATTCTATTTCTATTTGTAGATCTCCTCGGTCGCTCTCCACTGCGGCAGACGGGTATTTATTGATGACAATCGACCTGGCTTGGACTCCGTCACTTTGTTCCATGAGGTGCGCCTTTTACGGGGTGCGCAGCCACCTTATATATGTGTGTCCTTTATGGAGTGGGATCTATGCTTTGTGGAGTGCGATCTACGCTTTGTGGAGCATGGGCTGTCTGGGACTATTCGGTGACCATATTGCATATGCTGCTTCATTCTCTGTGTATCCTATTTATCATCGTTCAAGTACCGCGTAATTCATCGCTTTCGATGGCTTGTTCTGTGCATCTTGAGTTGAAACTTTGCGTTCTGGGAGATTCCCCCTACGGTGCCTAAGTAACTCTCGCAGGGAATCTCAGAAAAAAAAAATGCCTTAATCTGATAAAAAACTGAGTAAAAGGCAATAAACCTGCATAAACACGTAAACCACCAAGCTTAATACAACATCTTGAAATTAGAGCAAGCAAAGCGTAGACATCGACATTCGGAGGATGCCATGGCTGGACAGACACGACGCGCACCCGAATCATTCAACCCATACCCACACAAGGCACTTTACGCGTCACCTCCAAATTAGGTGCATCTCATTCCCATACTGGTCCTTCGTGAAGAACTGCCATGACCAAAAAGGTTAGCTTTTCGGGAAACATTGAGCAGGAAATCACTGGCCAGCACAGGGCGGGACTGGCATTTAAAACATGGCCGCGGAGTTCCATCAAAATTGGATCGCCGCAGCGGACGCGGAAGAAGGCGGGCCCTTCGACTCGCAGAGATATGAATTCGGTCATTGACGACGCGTATCACAGGTTCAGAGGACTGAATGATATTGATCTCACCAAATACACGAAACACCTGCTCGAAGGCAACTGTGCTAACAAGCTCCAGTCCTACTCCGTTCTCAACATGATTTTTAAAGAAGCCGAAGATACCAGCGTTATTACCGACTTTGATCAGGATGAAATCGAGCAAATTATGGATGTTGTGATCGCTGATTTTGATGCTGCATACAATTCAAGTGACGTCCGCGATACATGGACACTTCAGCAAATAATGCGGTCGATGGAACAGTTCTGGACACGATGCGAGATCAATAGTAGCAAATTCGAGGAGCTTGCTCAGAGATGCATAGATCTTATACATGATAGGCCCGGATCGAAGACGCTACTCAGCACGGCGATGAGAATCGCTAATGCCGCCCTTGAGCGCAAAATGCTGTCGACTCAAGACACAGTCAGATTGATAGAAGCACTCACACACTCGCACTTCCCATTTGCGTCGAGCTTCATCACTGAGGCGATGTTAATACTGTCAACAGTTCATAGATCGAACATTGACGCTCTCAACGAGTCCGAACAAACCTGGGTGCCGATGGCAGTTCGAGCGCTCGGAGCGACGTCTTCTCTGACTCGCAGTCTCGCACTGCAACTGATCCAGTACCACACCAATACCCTCCCGACGCCCGAAAGTCCCGGTCTCCTCGCCTTGTGCCTAATGCAGCCAAGCGAGCCGCAGAGACAGCGTTCAGAGCCCCTGTACCGCATAATGGTGCGTAAGATGGCCCCTCTGTCGGCTGTGTCATACGAAGATGCGAAGACAATGGTACAGGCATGGGTTCTCGTCCTACAGAGCTCGTTCTATTCAGAAAAGCAATGGCCTCTGCTCGATATCTGGCTTGACATCGTGCGTGTCGCATTCTCGAAGTGGCCGGCAACAATTCCTATTGCCTGGGATGCCATTGTTGACGCACAGCGTGTACACCCTAGCTACAAACAAGCGTTTGTAACGCCGTTAGTGGCCCTTCAATACAGCGAAGAACCCGCGTCAATCGTCACTAACAAGATCGTGGAGGCAGTCGAAGCAGTCGTAGCCAGTGCCCAGCGTAACTCGCAGTCAGACGTCTCCAGTGAGATATGGGATACCATTCTTGACCCAACGTTCAGATCTCTGACCCGATTCAGCGGTGCAGTGTTATCGAGCTGGGCACAACTCCTGGAGAGACATCTGCTGGAAATGTGCACCGCTGATGTGTCGAAGTACTTAGAAATCCTTCCCTTGCTTGTGAAGCAGATCTCTCAGCAGTACAACCAGCAGCAGCAAAACCAGGTGCAGCAATCCCGAGTGTGCAGTGACTTTGAAACTGTTTGGGTGAAGTGTGTTATTGCGGGGGGCGCGTCTAAACAGCGGGTCATGGATCTCATCAAGTTCCACTATACGTCGCTTTCGCAACTTGCGAATGCACAGAACCTGGCTCTGATGCTCACAAATCGCCTCATTGCACACCTTCCACCCAACGTTCTTACGGAGAAGCCCAAGAGCAGCTCGTTCGAGCACCTTACACTAATTCTGTTACCAGTGGTGACCTTCATGGACGAGGAAGCAGGCGGCAGCTACATCGATCGCGTCCTCTCCAGCTGCAAGTCAGACAAGACCATGAAGATCATGCTGCGGGCACTTATGGCCACGGTGGAGACTGGGAATGACCGCTACTCGAAATGGTCATTAGTTGCGAGGGCCATAAACGAGTATGTCGGGTCCAGTACTGAACCAGATTCGGTTCACCTCATCTCCGAAACGCTTCTGCTCTTCTCTCCGCTGATGACAAAGGCCACCGAGCAACAATGGCAGCTCTGGGGCCAGCTGTTGACCGAGAACCGCGACTGTCAGCCGCACGTCATGAGCGTATTGAAAAAACTCCCGCCTAGTGGTATCCAGATTATTCTGTCCCTCCCCAAGCAGCATCAAGTTTCTAAAGAGGACAAGATCAGATTAATCCGCAATTCCTTCAGCGACGAAATCTTAGCAATGCTGCAGAAGTCTAGTGGGGTCGATTCCGACATTATTGATTCGGTAGCGCGGTCGCTTGCGCTGCAAGGGAAGTACGACTGGGCGGTGAAATTGCTGGGCAGCAGTCGCCGGTTCATTGTCGCAAAGCCCCTCCTTGAGGCGATTGAAAAGGCCAACGACGGAGACCTCATTGAACTTTGGAACGATCACGTCGCGCCGTTCATCAAGAACTGCCCGCCATTCATTCCTAAAGCACAGGCTGCGCGGTTGAGTACTGAAATTCCGAATCTGAAGATCGGCGAGGAGTCTATAATCAGCAGCCAGGCCGTGAAGCGACCGTTCGAAACACCGCCTCACTCGTCCATGTCTAAAAGGCCGCGGCGCACTATTCTTACTGGGTCCACACAACCGGTTCTGTTCACGCCGCCCCCGAGCGACAGTGCCGAAGGGTCTGCTGGCAAGGATCTATGCTCATCACCACCCCACAATGGATCGCCCTTACCGAAGACGTGGAAGAACTCCGTGGATCGTGCGAGGACGTTGAAGCGGCTAATGATGGGCCTTGACATGGACGATGCCGTGAAGGGAATGAAGCGGTCCGAGCAGCAAATGATCTACAATTTGATGTTCAAATCCTGTGTCTGGTTGAAAACGCATCTCGCTGAAACCGGACCAACGCTTCCCGAGGAGGAGGTCAAACAGGCTCAAGAGGAACTCGAGAAAACGGTTCAACGCTATGAAGTTTTGCAAGCAGAGGAGAATTCTGCAGTCGAGAAAGACAAAAGACGGGCTCAGGAGGCTATGGACGAGAGCTTTTCGGAGGAAGATCTACCTTCCGATGAACTCGACATCGATGATGACTATGAAGACGTAAAAATTGAAGTAGAATGAATTGTATAAATATTGCCGGAGCTTCTGGGGACGCGACGAAGGCCTGGCGCTGCTACAATATTACAGTCGTCCACGTGCCCTGCGGACACACACACACCCACCCTCTTTACGAATTGTACTATGGCTGGGTTGCTGCCTACCCCAGTTCAGAGAAGGGTTGATAATAGGAGTAGCGGCAAGTATGCCCGGTTCACTAGATAACGACCGGTTTGCTCAATTCAAACTCGTTTTACTGGGAGAAACGTCGGTTGGCAAGTCGAGCCTGGTACTGAAGTTCGCAAAGGGCACATTTGACGTGAACCGTGAGTCCACGATCGGAGCGGCGTTTCTCGCGCAATCTGTGTATGTCCCAGAGCACAACGCGACCGTGAAATTTGAAATATGGGACACAGCTGGCCAGGAACGTTACAAGTCGCTGGCTCCCATGTACTACCGTAACGCGAACGCAGCGATTGTTGTTTTCGATTTGACGGCTCCGGAGAGCCTTGCCAGAGCCCGCATGTGGGTCCGGGAGCTGCGTCTTCAAGCAGACGACTCGATCGTCATCGCGCTGGTTGGGAATAAGCTCGACGACGTCGCGAACCGTAAAGTTGACAAGGAAACCGCGCAGAGCTATGCCGACGATGAGGGTCTCCTCTATTTCGAGACGTCGGCCAAGACCGGAGAGAACGTGCAGCACTGTTTCGAGCAGATCGCTCTGCGTATGCCCATAGAAGAGTACTTTTCCGACCGCGAAAGAGACGACCAGCGGACTCTAGACTTGTCGCGAAGCCAGCAGTCTGGTTGCGCTTGTTGACAGTGTCTTCAGAATATTTATTGGTTTCATGGCATCAAGTAAAATAAGTACAATAAACTATGTCTCTCTGATTGTACGTGGTTTTGTAAGTGGTATTTTTTTTAAAAGCTTATAGGTGAGGGAAGGTTTGAGTTTTCCTCAACAAGTACATCTTGAGCCAGACACAATGGCACGACCAACAAGACCAACGCCAAGACTTCCTGGCGCGAAGCATGCATCCAAAAATGACCTGCCTCCGCGGCGAACTCCAGATTTGCGCAAGTCGAAGAACTCGTCAAGAACGAAGCGCCGAAAAATTAACAAATGGAAACAGGCGGAGAGAGAAAACCAATTGCCGGGTATTTCGGAGGCTACGATCGAGAAAGCACGGGAAATGCACGTCGGATTCGGGTTGCTCCAGTTTGTCTCGCAGAAACTCGAGGAGGAAATGAGTTCGGAAGATGAGTCTTTGCATGACGTTGAAGTCGAGGAGCCCAAGATTGCCGCGGAATTCGAAGAGACCGAGGACTCCAACCAGGAAAAGACCGGCGAGGAGTCCGGGGAGACCGAGAAACAGAATCCAACCGAGAGGGACGCCGAGCAAGAAGAAGACTTCATAATGCTCGAAGACGTCACAGACTCCGAGAATGACGACTACAGTGGCATTAGTGAGCGCACGAAAAGCCCTGGTAATGAATATTGTCCCTGGTGGACTCCGTCTAAGGACTTGGAAATGAGCGGTACTGAACAGCTGAACCTAGAATTGCTGGACTACGTGTGCTACGTCAGTGCGCAGCCCGCCGAGAAGAAGAAGCGCGAGTCTGTGATTCGAAGACTCCGCGACGCAGTCAAAACACTGTGGGGGTCTGCCGAAATCCGGGTTTTCGGGTCCTCGGCCACGGGAATGTATCTTCCCGATGCTGACATCGACGTCGTCATTTTGTGCGACGAGCTAAACACGGCGAACCGCGGCGAAATGTATCGACTCGCGGCAAAGCTCAAAAGCAGAAGGCTTACCAACAGCGTGCAGGTCATAGCGCACGCGCGCGTTCCCATTGTGAAGTACGTCGACGACCAAACAAATACTAATGTTGACATAGCCTTCGGCCAGACCAGTGGCCTTGAGACGGTGCGGCTCGTGAAGTCGTGGATCACCGAGTACCCAGTTCTCAAACCAATGGGCATGTTTGTTAGACAGTTTCTAAAGCAGCAGGGGCTGAGCGAGGTGCCTGAGGGCGGCATTGGCGGCTATGCCATGCTGTGCATGATGTATAGCCGTTTGCGGTACGTGCTTTCCAAGTTCCCTAGCATCTTCGAGAGCAGCGAGAGCAAAGAGGAGAACAGTGTCACCGCGCTGCATAATGCGGGACTCCTCTTACTCGACTTTTTTGAATACTACGGCTACGAGTTTGACAACGTTCAAATGGCTGTGCGGTGCACGGCCTCGTTCGAGCCGTTCCCGAAGCGCGTAAACCCGGCTATGAAGACGCCGAATTCAGCAGGGCTCGCGATCGAGGACCCGCAGATGCCGTCGAACAACATTAGCAAGGCTACCTACAAATACCCGCAAGTGAAACGGAGTTTCGAGATGGCCGCAGACGCTTTAAAAGCGGCACTGTTGAAGCACACAGGCGACAGTGCCTCATCAATTCTAGGACGGCTCGTGAGACTCGAGGGCGCGCCACTGCGTACAAAGGTGCCTTTAGTCTCTGTTTTCGCTGTTCCGGAATTTGAAGAGCCGCAGGCACACGCGGGAACAGCCGTTCCGCGTAAGTCTCGCAATAGAAAGAGCCAAATAGAAAGGGCAAAGCAGCCGAATCGGAAGCCGGCGAAAACACCGCTGAGCGACACGAACCGGTACGGTATGGATATCACACAAAAGACTCAGAATGGAAACGCGCCGGTTGCTCCACTTACCCGGAAGCGGGCGTTCGATCCCTGGGATTCGGGCAACCCCAAGACTGAGAAAGAAGGGACCCCCGAGTACAAGCGAGGGCGCACCCGCGAGGAAAACGATGATAATGACAGTCGGGTGAAAGTGACGACGGCTGAGCGCCGGCAGTTCTGGAAGGACAAAGGCAAGCTCATCGAGGCGAAACCTGTGACCGAATAACGGTTCCAGAAGTGTACGCGTATTTATTTATTTTAATTTATTGTTCTCATGAGATCATCTCATTCCGCGGCCGATGCCGCCGGCCATGCTTGAGGTCGCGAAAAAAGTCGTCGCGAAGCCTGTCAATGTGTACAAGGGAATGTCCTTGAGTCCAGTAGATGCCTGCATTCCTGGAATCAAAAAGAGGCTCGCAACCGCGCTGAGCACCGCAACCACCGCCGAAATGGCAAGGCCATTGAGCGTGCGGTCGCTCACAAACCACACACTCGGCACAATCAGAAGCCACGCCTGTCCGGCGTCTCCAGGAAGCTGCTCAGACAAGTATACAAGCCCCAAAAGAATGCCGTAGCCGCGCAAAACCGCTTGAAACCAGTGGTTCCGCGTGTGCGCGGTTTGAGAAGCCGGCGCGGCTGATGGAGTTGACGGCAACACCGGCGGCTTCCCGACATGCCTCTTTGGCGAAAGCGGCGCGCTTTCGTGCACAGAGGCCGGTTTCTCAGCACTAATTTCACGGTCACTTTCCGAAATGCCGAGGCCCGAGACAAGCGAACTGAGCACAAACATCACAAACGAGAGCGTCGTTTGCTGCGAGTCGCTTGCCTGACCCAAGAAAAAGGGCGTGTGGAAGTCTATGATGACGGCTTGCAGAATGCCAAATGCGACGAGAACGACGGCCGTCTGCCACCTCGGCCGTCTGTGCGACGCTGAGTTTTTTGGGCTGCCCGAAATGCTTCCTCGGCGAGTCTTGATGTGCATTTTATGCGACGGTGGGCGCTCGTTCAGGCCGAAACGCGAGTAGCCTGGCGGCCGTTGGGTTGGCTGAGTATCGCCACTCAATTCGGCAAGCGACGCAGTAGATCCAAACACACTGCGTAGAGCTGAGTTCTCCATTTTGGGGTTAAAAGTGGATGGAGAGCAATGTAATGACGAAATTTCAGGGAAAGTGAACGGCTCTCGATCTGACCGGTGAGCAAAGGGTAAGGTGACGTCCGCAACGCTGCTGCTCATCACAACAGTGTTGTGTTTTAATCCGTCCAACGTAAAAGGCCGGGCAAAACGAACTGCGAATAATCTAGAAATACATATTGCCAACACTTTTCTATTGATCCTTTCATCATGCCTTCAAGCCAGCCATGAACCGAGCGGCTAGCCTGTCAAAGTACGTCGCCATGTTCGCCAAGAACTCGACCGAGATCTCGCCGTCGCACCACAATTTCGCACGCTGCAGCAGCTGTGGATGGAACGACTTCACGGCTGTTTCCAGATCGCCGTGAGTCATGGTAGTGAGCAGCTGGATCCGCCGACTGATGTGCTCGCCGTCTTGTTTGTAAACGGGGAACACGGGCAAAGTCCGCTGCAGCAGACTGAAGACGTTGCTCAGAACCGTGAAGGACGCCTCAGGAACGGCAGCCTCCAGGATAGTCGCCGTCAATGTGGCCAAAATCCCCCGCACCGCGTCCGCACTTAAGCTGTCATCAGTGTAGACGTGCCTCAGCAAATCGGTCATAAACACGGCGTAGCTCTCAGTTTCCAGCGGTGTCGCACCATTGAGCACGGTGAGAACCACGCCGCGGCTCAGCAAGGGCGCCGGATCAACGTGTTTCAGAAGCAGGTACCTGCTAGTGAACAGCGCGTCGCGTGGACTGAGTAGCACGCGGTTCAGCAGAACGCCGAGCTCGGGATCGGGCTCCGACTCGAGGCGCTGCTTGACGCTCTTGACGCGGATTTTGTGGCTTAGTTGTGCACGCTCCAAGGTCTTCCCGTCGACAAGCGGCTGAACAGCTTGGTACACTTTATCCTCAAGCGCGACATCATACAACCGCAGCGAATTGAAGTCGATAGGCCGGTCCTCTTGCGCGCCTATCTGCAAGCAATCGCGGAATTTCGAGCATATCGACTGCCGACTCAAGTAGGGACTCAGCTCGAAGTGTCTCAACAGCAGCACGAGATTCGTGATCGCGTCCTGCTTTGCAGCCAAGACTTTTGCATCGTCGTCGTCATTGGTAGCTTGCGTGAATCCGTAGCTTAGCGCCGCGACGCACACGCTAATGAGATCGTCTTTACGCATCGCCTCCGAGAAGCGGCCTCGCTGCGTGCTCGGCTGCTCGCTGATTCTACGCTCGATGATTTCGGCGACCACTGGCGCACTGCCTAACGACAGCAGCTGGTAGGGGGACAGGTTGCTCTCCAATGGTATACCGCTCAGCTTGCGGGCGATTTGGTCAATGACGAAAATGAGCTGGTAGTTGCCCGTGGCGAACTGGTGGAGCACAAACTTGATGAGGGCCACAAAGTCGAAGCGTTCATGGCAGCTCGCGATGTCGCCAGCAAACTGTGCGAGCAAGCGCAGCCACTGGGACAAATGCAACCCGTCCTTCTGAGTCGCGTCGCGGTCCACTGTGAACTGCTCCATGAGCACCAATGGAAGCATGTCCATAGCGAGAGGCGCGAAAGATTTGGTCGAAGCCGCCTGGGCGACTAATTTGCCGATGTTGTAATTCTCTACCTGGTTAACGAAGACATTCAAGCTCGGCCATGCACACTCCGCGAAATTGTCCAAGAGTTTGGGCACAATCAAAGTCTCAGCGTCGCGTTTCGTTAACCGTTTGAGCACATCCTTCGTGTTGCGCTCGGCGCGCGTGAACCGGATTTTCACCATTTTGTTTGTCGTTGCGAGCCGCGTGTACAAATCCGTATACAGTTTGTAGCGGTCCTCCAAACTGAACTCAAACAGCAAATCACATCTGCGGGAATGCAGGTCAAGAGACGGCAGCATGAACTCGCGGAACGTCTCGAACCTCTGCGCAGGCGCAAGCGCCCTGATGTGCTCGCTCAATTTCGTCCAGGCAGGTTCGAGAACTGAGTGCATGATGGGCCGCCAGTAAAGGAGAACGGTTTGTAGATCATCTACGGGGAATTTTGAGCCCATAAGCAGCGACATACCGGTGAGGTACTCGCTGCTAGTGCTGAAAGCCGTCGGATACGTGTTAGCCAGCTGTACAAGCGTGGCTTCGAGCTCCTTGTTCTCCACATAGGATAGCGCTCCTAGAGCATAGCCCACGATCTTCACGAGGGTCTCTACAGCATCCTCTTCTTCTTCTTCTTTGATATCTTCAGGCTTGGCTTCAGTGCCTGTGACATCGGCCACTTCGTCCTCCATATTAACCTCTTCTTCCTCCTCGTCATCATCGTCATCGTCAATCAACGGCATAGCCATTGCAAGTGCGTTCATTTTATTCGGACCGGCCATGTTATCCTCGAGCCACTTCAGTTCGAACTCTGAAAACCTCTGCTCGGTTGTGTGGGTGTACATCCCCCAAACAGTGTCCAGCGACACTACGCCGTACACGATGAGATTCGCGATCAGCTTCGGCATATTGACATTGCCGCTCATTTTCAGAATTACGGGCCAGTCCGCGTGGTTTCGCCAGATAGACGTGCTCATGAACGCCGCGAACCGGCGAATCTGGGCCTCACTGATTTCACACATCCAGACGGAAAGCGCCTTGAAAGGCTCCAAATTGTATTCGCCAATGACCTTGAGAGCCGCTTGCCAAACGACGTCGCACGGCTCGCGCGATTGTTTGCGGAACACTTGGAATAACAGTGCGTAGCCCGCGGGGCTCTCCTCGAACAGGTCGAACATCATTGTACGCGTTTGCTCAGCAAGGATTTTCTGGTAATGCCGTCGGTACGCAGGAATATCGCTTCCGCGGAGGTAGTCTACGGGCAGCAGGCGAGCTACAAACTCGGCCTCGACTCCGAGAGACTCGGCCAACTCGGCGATTTGCGACAACGACAGCCGCTTGACTACAGCGGCATGGATGGCCAGTGCAGCGTCTACCTCATTTTTCAACGCGGCAAACCTCTCAGACTGCACATCCGCCTGCACGAGCTCCAGCGCCAGATCCTCCATTACCCTACGTCGAGTAAATGCACTACGACTAAATAGAGAAAGTGCAATGAGGAGTTGACAACGAGGAGGGACAAAGAGGACTTGACAATGAGAAGGGAGAAAGAGAAGTTGACAATGAGAAGTTTAACGATGAGACAACAAGGAGGTTAAGAGGTGCTACAAAGTCGGATTTTTACGGAAGGTAAAGTAATAACAGCTACTAGAAACTGAAACTACAAACCAAATCAACAATTTATTCTATAATCTCGTTACATCGTCGCCTCTATAAGGCTTTTTTACTGCAAGGGCTCCTTCTTGAACGCGGACTCGAGCAATCTGCGCGCGCGTTCGTAAACAGTGAACGTGACGGCTTGGCCCGGCGCCACGCGCATCACACGCGGCGTGATACCACGCCAGAGCGACATCGCTCCCTCGTTCTTGATCAGATCCTTCGCAATCCGCACACCCTGAGCGAAGCCGGACTCGCCGGGCGACCGGCCTTCGCGCTGGACACGCGTCTTGATGACATCCAAAGGCGCGTTCGAGAACGGACCGAGAGCGCCGCTGGTCAAGCCGATAAGCGACGTCTGCCAGCCCGGGAGATTACCCGCATATTCAGGCTGCATCTCGACCAATTTCGCGCGGATCAAGGTGTACGCGGTGAAATTCGTGCCTTGATTCGTCGCTTGGCGCGCAGCCGTCAAGGCGACGCCGCGGTAGACGGCGCCCACACCTTCCTCACGAATAACGGTGTATAAGCACTGCACGGCGTTCGTGTATTTGAGCTGCGCGCCCGTCGCGTCCGCGAGCGAGTGCGACTGCGTTTGCAGCCGGATCTTGATGCAATCCGACGGAGCCACGACCGTCACGGACTCAATGACACCTGCACCAATGCCGGCCATGAAAATGCCAAACGTCGAGAGCTTCCCATCCTTCGGGGTGAGAAGCCGCTTCAGCTCCTCGAACGACCAGAACCGGATCGCCATCTTCGGCGTGATTCCAAGAATAACGGCGCCAATGCCACGGTACAGACCGCGCACGCCGTCTTTCCGGAAGATGTATGCGCCCGTGGACACAAACCCGCGCCGGATCGTGGGATACTTCTTCTCCGCGGCTTCGCGCACTTTCGCTATGTCATGAATCGGGTTCGTCTTGTTCTCGAGCAGCGCTTTGTTCACAGCGGCCTCGATGTTCTGCTTCGCAAGCGAAATCTGCTTGCCTTGCAATTGCATGCGCACTTTGATCGTGTCAAGCGGGTGGCACGACAGCGCCTCGCAGCACCCGGCAATGCCGCCGGCGGTGAAATCGATCAACGGGTTTCCGGACTTCTTCTTCTGCGACATCCTCTGTATAGTCTACTGGGCAAAAATTCAGGGAGGCTTGGGGCTTCAGCGGTTACGTTTAAGCGGTTAGAGGGTGTGTGTCTATTGGGAGCCGCCTCTACAGCAAGTTTTTGAGAGTAAAAAAAAATCGCAGCAGGAGCGCAAAACTGATGCAGACAGAGAAAAGAGGAGACGCGAATCGGAATTATCTCTGCTTATTATAAGATTCTAGGCGCCCCGCGTCTCGCAGAGGTGAAATTAGGGTCCGGAATACTGCGTTGTGACCGAGGAAATTCCTAAACCTGGGCTTGGTGGGAAGGAGGACGCGATGAGATCGTCGCGATTCGCGTGTAGATGCACCTTAGAAGACCCATGATATTCAGGAATAATTACTACTTATAAGTTTTCCAAAAATCTCCTAACATTTCGGCCCCTAAGAGGCTTTACTGGCCTAGACTTCACGACCAGGAGCAAGACGTCACATCATGGGCAAGGAACGCGGAGAAGGTAAGGGTCCGAATCCCGGATGTGGATGTGCCGCTCTTCGGCCCATTCATTGGCCAACCCCACAAAAAATTATGACTTCGGCATTTGCGAGGCTTATGATTGATGGAAAATTTTTGAGAGCAATAGCGGCTCATTAAGATGGCCTTAGAGAATGCCATTCACGGTCGGCTGCATTATTTTCTGAGTCATCTAGGAGGCCTGGCAGCAAGCGGCTCTCGAGGATAAGCAGTCTGTGGCTGCACCACGGTGACGCACTAGATACGTATACGATAACGCTATATGATAAGATAATATTGTAATCACCTGCTGATATGAGGCGATAAGGTGCCCAGCATCTGGCGACGCGAGGCCGGAAGTCGGGGCCCTGTTGAAGGCCGCAGCTTTCTCATTTCTAGGTACTGTTCCATTCTCTACTGTTAATTCCCGCACTCTTCGGCAGTGTTTCATATAATTTTGTGCAAACTAATCTAATCAAATAAGCGATTTGAAACTTATCGCGGAACCGTCATTTGCGTCCATAAGGTCGCTCTTGACGCTACTCGCCGCGGACCTTGATGGCGGCTGGATTGGCGCGTCCATCAAGCTCGGAGAGGACGGCACGGCCACGGGCTTGCGGCTGCTGCTGCTGCTCAGTTTCCGCGACGGCGGCGCCGGCGGCGCTATCCTGAACGAGCCCTCGGAAGGCGTCGGCGAGTGCGTTTTGTGAGAGCTCGGCGACGCTGTGCGCGGTAGCGGAACGGCCGGCCTGCTGATGAATTCGGGCTCGACCGACTCGAACGGGTTGATCCGGTTCGGATTGAGCAGCATGTTGGGTCCCGGGGGCGTAATGACGACCTTCGTCGACATTCCCGAGCCGGACCACCATTTTTGGGAGTCGGTGGACGGGTACTGGTAGTGCTCGGTTCCTTCGTCCTCATTGTGCGTCATGAGGTCTTCGCGTCGTCGGTCGTAGAGCTCGCTGTAGATCTCGTCGGCGCGCGCCTTATCGAGCACGGACACCGTGATTTGGTACAGTGCGTACACCGGTCGGTGGTCGGAGAACCGTATTTGCGGCACCGATGAGTAGCCCAGAGGTTTTATGCGCGGGCCTTTCGCGAGAATGCGGTCGGTCCACGCCGGCACGCGCTGCTTGTCCGAGGTGTCGTACTGCGACGTGTCCGGGTCGAATTTGTACGTCGGGTAGAACGTGATGGGTTGCTCGTTGAAGTACGGGAACGTCTCGCCGCACTCCATCTGCTTCGTGAGCTGGTCGTACTCGAGGAGCCGCTGCACGCTGTCGGGCTTATCCTGCTCGATGATGCGGCGCACGGTCTCGTTCGGCAGGTTGACGCGGTAATTGAGGTCGCCGGACCAGAGCACAATATCGGCGTCCTTCATCCGCCGGTTCTCCGTGAACCGCAAGCCCGAGGACAGGACTTTGTAGTCGTTGTGCCGGTCCTCGGTGTTGTTCATGCCGGCAGCCATGTGCGAATTAACGACCATGAACCGCGTGTTTGCGTACTTGAATCCGATGGCGACGCCGCCCTTGTTGCCCGTGATGCCACTGAACGCGGTCTTTTTTGATGCACCTTCTATTTCCGTAACCTCGTTCATCTTGGATTTTTTCACAAACAGCATGATCGCCGTGCCGACGAGCTGGCCCGACCGCAGCAACACGTAGTTCTCACCCCGCGAGTTCAGGCATTCCGTGATGATGGATTCCCAGAACACGCGCCGCGACGGATCGACGTTCAGGACCTGCGACGCCGTGAGCTCGACGAGCTCCTGGAAACTTAGCACGTACATGTCCGGTAGCCTGCCGGACTCGGTGACGCGTTTGGGGAAGAGCCACGGCTCGAGGCTCTTGTCGACGAGCTTGCCGTTGACATTGAAGGTCCCGACAAACACGGTCACGGAGCTCTGGCTCTGGAACTCGTCCGCATGCCGCTTCATTTCCTCGCGGACATGGTCGTTGATCGGGTCGAAGATGCGCACGGAGATCTGGCCCGAGGCTTTGCCCAGCAGCTCCTCGATCGCCATTTGCCGGTTCTTGTCGACAAAGTTGTTGATGTACAGCCGGCTGACCGATTTCGACACGTCGCTGAGCGCGCCGGCGAGGTTCATCTTCCCGGACCGCGTGAAGCTCGACTTCAGCGCGCCCGTGCCCGTATAGTTCTGGCTGAGCTGGTCGCCATTATCCGCCCACAGCGTCGCATGCGCATTCCACAGACCTTCGTTGCCGTAGATTTCGTAGTAGTCCAAAAACAGGTCCAAAGCGTCCTTCGAAATCAGCTGCTGCACGAGGTTCGTGCGGTCCAAGCAGTCCAAGCAGTTCACGCGAAACACGCCGATCTGCTCGGTGCTGCTCGCCTCGCTTTCCGGATCAAAGCTGTAGAAGCCGAACTCGAGCATCGAGTCCTGGATCCGGTCGATCAGTTTCGATGCTGCCGAGTAGCCGACACCAGACACTTCCTTATGGAAATCGAAGTGCGTGTACCGGAGATCGGGGATTTTTTCGGCGAGCGCCTGGTAGCGCATGCTGACCTCGGCCTCGGTCGCCTGGCCGACGCCGCCGGAGTCCAGCTCAGAGGCCGGCTTCGCGCCGCTGTTGATGGAACCGCGGCTGCCGTAGGGCGAGCCGAGCAAATCGACGCAGTGCACGGACCCGAAGCGGTCGGCGAGCGCCTCGAAGTGTTTGCGGAAGGCCGGCTCCGTGGCCTCGGTGGGCCGCGTCAGGATGATTTTTGCCGTCAGTAGCTGCGGGTCCTGCTCCCAGAACAGCGGTACGCTGCCCCTCAGCTGCACGAACCCGAACTGCATGCCCGTTTTCAGCCAGAGCACCGTCTCGGTCTCGACAAAGTTCGCGACGTTGCCGTTGTCGTCGATGCCTCGCGAGTTGTACCGCGTGCCGGCCCGCAGCCAGCTCTGGCGGCTGATGACGGTGAGCGTGCCGGTTGTGTGGTCGAACTTCACGGGAATGCTCGAGGCGAACCCGCGGATCAGCGTCACCGCAAAGCCCTCTTGCGCGAGCTTGGTGCGGTCCTCGAAGCTCAAGCTGTCGCGGAACTGGTTCAGTCCTTTCGTCATGAACTGGTTCCACATAAAGCTCGGATCAAGCGGCGTGCTGCTGAGGTTCACTTTCCCGCCCACGGCCCTCGAGGTCAAGTCGAAGTCCGCCGAGTAGAGGAATCCGCCCATGTCGATGAACTTTTTGAGCGCATCGCAAGGATGGACCACCTCTTTATCGTCATCGAGCGGATCGTAGCGCAGCCTGATGAACTCAACAGCGTGGATATTCCACACCGTCCGGCCCGGAGTGATGGTCGCCGCCTTGCTGCGGTCAATGATGACGCACAGAAACACGTCCTGCTCGGCGTTGACGAGCCCGAGGCAGCCGAAGCACTCGATCCCCGGGCCAAACCGACTACTGTCAAAATCGCTGCGGTGCAGCAGCTCAACAACAACTGTGGCCCGACGATCCACAGGCCCGTTCGGATCAACGCTGCGGAAGGTGAGCACGTACTGGCTGCTCGCAAGTGCCACCGTCCTCGCCTTCCCGGGGCTCACGTAGACTTTCATCCGGGAGTATATACGGTTAGGGCCACTGTCTGTGGTGAGGATGCGGTAGAGTGGCAAGCAGCGAGGGAAGGAGCAACGAGAATTGCGGCTCAGAGTAAGACTCGCAGAGCAGCTCGGAATTGCGGGCGTAGACGAATTATTCTATTTGGCGGAAAAAGCAGCCCGTTCTGCCTTGTCCTCCTGTCTTTTTCTATGGTATGGTAAAGTACAGAATTCTAATCAGGTTGCTTGTCCGGCAGCGTTCTGAGTCGCTCCAGAAGAATAAATAGTTAAGAGAGCACGAGAATGAGCGCAAGGCCAAGCACGAGCGCAGAGATTAAAAGCGCTCGGTGGTTTCGGGACGTCGCCGACACCAGCACTGCACAGCCACGGCGGATCTGCTGGATCCCCTCGGCAAAGCTCGGCTCTAATGCGTCACAGACCTCGCTGGGCTCCTGGTGCTGAGACGGCGAAGGCTTTTCACCGCTCAAAGTGTCGAACTCAAGTGAGGCCGGCGTAGCCAGGCCAATGTCTGTGTCCGAGTCGACGCATGTCGCGCCGTCATCGGAAAGGGTGGTATCGTCGTCATGAAGGAGACTGCGGCGCCGCCTGTGCTTCGACGCAGCCGAGACCAGAGGCGAGTCCGTGGCGGCCTGCCGCTGCGGCACCATGCCAAGCCGCTGGTTCTCATGGCGGGCGATATGCTCGAGCTCCTTCTGAATCTTTGAAAGGTCGCGCAGCAGTGTGCTGTTGCTGTCGAACATGCTGCTTTCGCTCGACGTCGTTTTCGAGCTGCCTGTGTTTAGTCCCTGAAGAGTAGCCTTAAGGTCGTGCACAGCCAAATTCAGTTGGATATTAAGCCCGCGCGAGGGCGAAGTCTGATCTTGTCTCGCCGCCATCGCTTAAACGCGTGATTAGAAATGAGCTAATTTGCTGATCTGTTTGGACTTGGATTCGGCTTTCGGCGGCTAGTCCAAGCGAGACGTTTACCTTTCAGAGCGGGGCCCGCAATTTATATGTTTGAAATTCGCTCACACAATCGCGAGTTTGATAACTCCGAACGCAAAATGTCCTGCACTGGTATCAATGGCAGGTTGTCTGCAGCAGCGTTTACGTCAGTGGGTTTCACATTCCACAGGTTTGGGTCGCACTGCCGAGTCCAAGCCGAAACGAGCCGTAATCATTTTAAAGGGCCTACCCGTTCATAGAAAAATGCTCTTGATCTACAATTTCGAAGCTGCTATGCGCAAATGCCACCGGGGAACTCAATTATTTATACATGCGATCTATTAAGCTGAAACAAGCCCGCCTCTATGTAACCTCACTAATTGCCGACGATGTCCTTAACCTCACGCAAAGCGGCGACAACTGTCTCAATGTCTTCTCTCTCGGACGTGCGGGCCACAAGATACTGACGGTGGCTCAGCAGCACGTCGATCAGCCTCACGACCTCCTCGCCATCGAAGCCAACCTCGACGCGGTCATTCGGGTTCGTATCGAGCCGCCCCAATTGCCTTAACAGCGCGTGGATCAGCAAGGTCTCTTCGACGAGCCCGAGACTGATGTGCCCGGACCTCCACTGCTCCTGGCAGGTCGAAATCTGGGCCGAGTATATAGACACGAACAGCCAAGCTTCTTGCGCGATGCGCGCACCCAGCTGTTTGAGCAAGCGAAGCACGATGTTGAGCATGCCTCGGCACCAGAGCGAGTGCAGCTCGCGCGACGTCACCGCGGTCACATCGCCCTCCTGCACTCTCCGCGCGAGCGGCGCCTCGATGAGGACGTTCATCAACCCGTTCCGCACAAACGTCCCCGTCATGATGTCTGTGGGTAGCCATTCTTGTATGTAGAGTAGCAGCAGCAGACCATAAGCAGGCCTGCCTGCGGGCGTCGCCATGAACTTGCCCAGAATGATGTGGCCGCTCCCCGATTCCGTCATCGACTGCACAAGCGACCGCGGCGCTGACGATCCGAGCAGACGGAGACAGTTGCGCAGCAGCAGAAGGTGCAGTTTCAGTGCCTCCCGCGAGTCTCCGAACGTCTGTGCCTGCTTGATCACGAAAACGTCGAGAAGGCCGAGGCAGATCGGCTCGAGCTTGACTTGCTTGCCATCGAACTGCGCGAGCACAAGCACGGCGATCTGGAGCAACAGATCCATGTACTCCCTCACCCGCGGTAGTTTCGAGGTTGGCATCTGCGCCGCGTTCGTGAGCTGGTTGTAAACAATCTGCAGCAGGTCGAGGGAAGCCTCGGCGTGCAGGCTGAGCAGTACCAGCGCAGTCTCGGTGCGCTTGGTTTCTGAGAGCTGCAAATGCGCCGGCAGCAGCAGGCTGTTCTGCGCCAGTAGCTTGCACGCCCAGTCAATCGACATTTCCTTGGCATTCTTGCAGGCTGTTACAGCGAGCTCGATGAAGTTGCAGAACTCGTTCACAGCCTTGGCCTGCTGCTCCAACACGCGCTTGTTGTCGATGGCCTCGAGCATTTCTGCGCGGTACGAAGACCGCCACAGTGGGTCGTTGTCGAGCTTCGAGTCCCAACCGGGCAAATCCAGATCGAACACGGCCGTCGAGTCACCCGTCACAACAGCGGGCCATTTGCTCCGCATGTTGTGATACAGTCTCGTGTGCAAGCTCGGCCGTATCCCTTCCGTTTTAGCTAGTTTAGGAATCAGCGACGAGATATCCGTAACAAACTCTTTAACCGAGTCCGGGTCCGAAACGACTTGCTTGCACAGCAGTCTCAGGGCCTCATACTTCACCTCGAGAGCCGCGAAGTCATGCGCGTCGACCTCCGCCGTGATTTTGTCTCGAATGCGTTTCAGCGTTTGGGGCTGAAGCTTTTGCCCACCTTTGAGCAGTGTGAGGCTGCGTATGATGTTACCCAGAGTTTGCGGGTCGTCTATTTTGTTAGCGCGGTCCTCGAAAAGAGGCACCAACGAGCTCCACAGCAAATCCACAAGGCTTTCTTGGCGGTGCGCAGAGACCATGAACAGCGCCAAGGCGTTGATAATTTCGAGCGATTCCAAACGATTCGACAGAATAGCCACGAGTCCGTCCTTTAACGGCTTCGCCTCAGCATCGTTGAGGAAGGCGAGAAGCGGAGGCGCCTCCTGATACGACATGAGCGCCGTCCAGAGCCGAATGATCGGTGACCTCAGCTTCAAGTTTGTTTGGAAAAGACTGAGAAGCTCCTTTGATTTCAAAAACAGCTGCTTCTCGAAGTAGGACAGCTCCGTCCGCTTAGACTCCTTATCCTCGTTCGCGAACTTCACACAGAACGTGCAGAAATCGAGCATCTCTGCCGACTCCAAGTGGGCCAAAAACGGCGCCACAGCGGTCTCTCTCAGCGAAGATGTGCCCAACAGCTCTTCCTGCAAGTCTTTATAAACGGGCAGCAGATGCCGGAACACCTCTAAAGTAGTCTTGTCAAATGGCCGCTCAGCAGCACACTTGACGACCAGGTTCTGAGCCGCTTGCTGGTGCAGGCTCTTGCTCGCATCGAAGGACGGCCACAACGCGAGCAGAAGCCGTTTCGCGCCGAAAAGAACTTCGGGGTCGTTGCTCCAACTGAACCCGGCCATCAGAACCCAGACTCGGCAGGGGTCGAGCCGTGCGACTTCGGCGAAGAAATCGAAGGCGAGCCCGCACATCTTTGTGTGGCCACCATGTATCCAGGACTGCAAACGGTCCGCCATCAAGTCGACGACATCGCCGCGCGCCAGCCCCGTGGACAACGCCGTTTGAACACCAGTGCTCAAGGTCATGGTCACGAGTTTCAAGATTTCCACAGTCAAGGGCGTCCACTCATCACCTTCGGAGAGGTCGTTGTTCTCGAGAATGCGGCCGAGCAGACCCCAGCCGTTGTAGGAGAAGTACCACATCACAAGACACTCTGAGCCGTTCTGCGCGAGCAAAGTGCCGCGCGTGCCGACATCGAGCTCGAGCGTGCCCTGGTTATCGGTGGGCCGCGCGTCGAGAACAGAGACGATCTTTGTGGTGCGCACATCCTGGCCGGTTTCGGGCGCCGCGTTGTCTAGCGATTTTAGGTCGACGACGCTGACGTAGGACTGCATGTCACGCAGATACTCGTACCTCGTTTCCGTGTCCATTGTTTGGGCTAAGCTCACGAGTGAAGCCAGACTGGCCGGCGCTTTAGCCTTTGTGAGATCGACATACGCGTCAGGGACCCAGCTGACGCGCTGCAGCGCAGGCCACGGCCCGACGGCCGTGGCCAACGCGGCACAAAGCGTTTCGGTCGGCTTCGAGACCTCAAGCAGACAGCTGACGACATCCGCGACCGTCTGCGCCAGCAGCTGGCCATCCAAGAACTCGAGCTTGCTGCTGGATTCCACAACCTCTAGCGAGTTGACGAGGCCCTGGATCCCGGGCAATGTGAGCTGCAGCTGGTCGCGCAGGACCTCGGACCAGTGAACGCCGGCGCGCGTCTGCAAGTTTTCCATCACGTCCTTAATGCCGTGTAAATAGTCGCACTCCTGCTCGGCCGCGTAGAAGCTGCGGGCCATATTATAGAGCGCCAAATTCCACACGAGCTGCAGCGTCCGGTCCCGTGCGCGCGAGATCTCCGTGTCGAGGCTGAGCAGCAACGTCGCACTCGGCTTTGACGCCGACCAATCCTGCCGGACATCGAGGAACTGCGCGCTCACGACCGTGATAAGCGCCCTAGCCAGTGGCGAGAAAGACGGCACGAGGTGCTCGAACTCGCGCTTTTTTTCGAACCATTCTCGGGTCAGATCACTATCGAACACGATTTCCGTGAACAGGGACAGGTCTACGAGCTGCAGCAGCGCAACATCGCCCTCAGAGAGCGCGTACTGGAAGACGCCGGAGAAGAATTTCGCGGGCACAAGCATGTTGGCTATTTTGTCGACTGTTTGCGGCAGTTTGCTCGCATTCTCCGCTTCGGTGAACTCGCGCTTTTCGAGCAGCACAAACAGCCGTGCGAGGAACTTGCAGACGATATTGCGTTGATCAGCAAACTGCGGCTCCCAGAAGTGCCTCAGCTCGTTTGCGCGGGACTCGGCAAACTCGAAGAGAGCACTGATCTGCTCAGAGGTCGGGGACTCCGCATATAGCACGTTGGCTGCTGATTCCCACGACATCTGCGTCCACGCTATTTTGTACCGTGGGTTGTGGGTCCTGTCCTGCGCTCACCGCATAACCACAATATGTCAGCGAAGATCTGCGGCGTGAAGTCGTTAGAGGCCGCGCAGGAAGCGGCTGAACACGGCGCCCATTTCATCGGCATTATAATGGTTCCCGGTCGGGAGCGGAGTGTGGACACCGGCGCTGCGAAGCAGATCAGCGCATATTTAAGGACTTTGCCGAAGGAGCGGCGGCCGAAACTAGTAGGAGTTTTCCGCAATCAGAGCCTTGAAGAAATCGAGCGGGCCACGCAGGAGATTCCCTTGGACGTTGTACAGCTGCACGGCAGTGAGCCTCCGGAGTTCGTGAGCCAAATCACGACCTCCGTGATTAAGCGCGTTGTTCCCACTACTCCGGACTTTGTCGAGCAGATTCTGCTCCTTAATTCTCAGAACGTATACGCATTGGTCGACAGCGAGCGTGGCGGCGACGGCAAAGTGTTTGACTGGACGCCGCTCGAGAAGGTAGGGGCCGCCGGCGGAAAGTATATTCTCGCTGGCGGTTTGAACCCCGAGAACGTGAAGCAGGCGCTGGCCCAGCCAGGATGCATTGGAGTGGACGTGAGCGGTGGTGTGGAGACGGGCGGGATCAAGGATCTGCATAAAATCCGGCTGTTTCTGAAAAACGCCGCAGGGGTCGGGAATTAAGTTTTCGTCTATTTATTATGATTATTACAAGTATTAAAATGGCCGTGGTCGCGTAAAGATAATGAGTGCGTGTGAGCGGCTGCTATGAGCGAGCCTGCCTGCTCTTCAAAAGACTGAACAGAAGAGTCTTCTTCTGTTTAGGTTTGACGGAGAATGGGAGCGGGGACTGCACTGGGTGGAGTCCCTCAGTAAAAAAGTCGGAGTTCGTGCGCTTCATCTTAATCTTTTCTAGCTTCAATTTGACTGTGGGGGGTTTTTGCAGCTGAGTTCGTGTGGCGAAGATTTGTGGCGTACAGGTGTTTTTATAGCTCACCGAAAAATTAGGCGTGTACGCGGGGGGTTTCGCCCGTTAGTGACTAACGGTTTTAGCGGTCAGGGTTCCGTTGAAAACAATGGGAAAACGAACGCCCGCCGCGATTAGATCGCTCGAAATGTGCTGGACTAAACACAACCTGACTATGAAGGCCCCTTATTTAGCTATATACTACTCGAAATCCCTTCGTTGCGCTCCAGGCGCTGAATTGAGCGCGCGGTCCCCAGTAATAACGGAATGTCACGTGGGACTCTTGACTCTTCTGGCTGGGTCACCGGGTCAAAAATAGGCGACGGGGAGGGGGAGGCTAGGCGGGAAAAACGTGCTTGAAATTTTGTTGGGCATGAATAGGCGAATATGGGCAGGCGACCGCGGGTGAGCTAATACGAGCAAATCCACGCGGCAACCACACGCGGCAAATATGACAAATATGACTAAATGAAATAGGCAATTGCATGCGGGCTAGCTGAATGCCCGCAATTCGACGTGGCACCAACGAGTACAGTATATAGTCATATATAAAGCTCGCGCTTTTAGACGCTAGCGCCCGAGATGTAGAACCACTTGTCCACGGAGCCGTCGATCGGGGCGTCCGGCGCCGGCGAGGCAGCAGGGACGCTCGCGCGCGTCGTGCTCGCGTTGCCGAGCGTCGCGTTCGCGACCGAGACGCCCTTCGGGTCGACGCTGCCGCCCTGCAAAGCGCCCCACGCCTGCTGGCACTGCTCGATGATGTTGAGCGCGTAAGCCTTGTTCTTGGCCTCGCCGCTGAACGCGAACTGGTTCTCGGGCTTGCCGTCCGGGATCTTGTAGATGCGGAACCACTCGTTCGTGGCGCGCAGCAGCCCCGGGAAGTGGCGCTCGACGTCCTCGATGTCGTTGACCTTCGAGGCATGCGGGTCCTTGACGTCGATGGCGATGATCTTCCAGTCGGTCTCGCCGTCGTCGAGCAGCGCCATGACGCCGAGCACCTTCACCTGCTTGATCTGGCCCGTGTAGCCCACGGCCTCGCCGATCTCGCAGACATCCAGCGGGTCGTTGTCGCCCACGGCCTTTGTGTCGGCGTGCTCGTGGTTCGGATCCTCCCACGTCTGCGGGAACGCGCCGTAGTTCCAGATGTAGCCCTTGTGGGGGAAGCAGTTGCGGACGAACCGCAGCTTGCCCTTCTTCGTGTCCTGGATGATTGGGTTGAAGGAGTCCTCCTTGTTGATCTCGAGCTTCGCGTTCGTCCAGCGCGGAATCTCGACGACCATGTTCAAAATCGTCTTCTCCGGGTTCGCGTACAGCGGGATGTCATGGAAGGGCGACACGATCTGGCCCTGCGCGTCCTTGAGGTACAGCTTGTATTCGGGCGTGTTCTTCGCGCCGATCTGGTGCAACGAGTAACTGGTCATAGCGTTTATCGAGTTAGTGGAAAATGGGGAGTTTTCTGCAGGTGTAGGGTCCGAACTCGTCGAGAAGGACAGCTGGGCACTCACTCTCCTCAGTCGTTCCATTATTAAGCAACGCGGGGTCTGCCTGGCGAGTTCTTGCGACGTAGAAATAGTAAGGCGAGAGAGCGATCCGCGGAATAAGGGCATCCGGGAAAACTACTTGCTGAGTTCCACCGGGAAGGTGGGTGAGTAATCCGCAAATCAGAGGCCGAGGGTCAATCCTATTAGCAGAGCAATAAAAGTCGCGCGCTACTGGGGCGACTCTTTACGGCTTTGACAAATGGGAAAATGCACACCACTATTCGATAGTCAGCCATCACACAGCCATCAGACATAGCCCACTATTTATTTGCATAGTCTATAAATTTTTCACAGCGGGAGATCCACATTCTTCTCCTTGAATCCGAACGCCTGCAGCGCCTCGTCGCACCATTGCACGACAAAGTCCAATGCCTGCCGCGCAAGACCGCGGCGCGGCTTCCTCGAGTCCCTGCTCGCATCGCTGACCGTCGGCAGCACGTTGTCGTTCGCGCTCAAGCTAAGGAACAGCAGAAACGGCACTGTCCAAACGAGCAGTCCAAAGAAGGACGCCACATACGCCAACGGCGGCAGAGTCTCTCCCTTGTAGGTCGGGACGCGCTCGTAGATGTTATGCGAGGGCAGCGCATCGTTTGTGAAATACCAGAACCACAAGAAATGGCTCGAAACGGCCCCGAAACACGCCGACAAGAACGCGGGGCTCGTGAGGTCCACGACGGGGAAGCGCCGCATCACATTCAGATAAATAAAGTTCGTGGCCACGGACCACGCCGTGCGCCAGAATGAGAGCCCGTCGCCGAGCCACAGTAATACATGAAAAACAATGACGGCGTGGATGTAGCGCGTGATCCACCGCCTCGCAAGCGTGACATGCTCTTCCAGCTGCTCACTGATGTAGTACAGAGCCGTGGCGATAGTAAACACGAGCGCAACAGTGCCCACGACCTTGCCTAGGATGGCAAGGAGGCCCCAAAACATTCTCAAGCTCAAGGGTTACAAGATCGAACTTAGCGAAGTACGTGGCAGGTGAACAGACGCAGTTGAGGAACTCCGCGGAGCAAGAGGCCAAAGCTACGTGCAGAGTACAAGAAAGGTGTCCCGATGTTGCGCAGACACCGATGACCGCGAATCCGGACGAGCATTAAGCTTTAGACTCCAAAACATGCAGAACCACCAATAGTAAGCAGTAATAATGTTTATGAAAACTTATTAGTTTGAAACGAGCTTAAGATGGCCTGAAAATGCACGTGTGAGAACGGCCACGAGTTTCGCCGTGTTATTCGTTTACGTTCCTGGGGTATATCGATTTTGGCACGTGAGTCATGCCAGTCAGTATCAACGAACCTATAGCCTGTGGGTGCCCTCTCGATTCGTGCATATACCCCTGCCTCTTTGGAGATTGCCAAACTTGTTTAGAGAGAAAAACCCCACATTCCAATTCGATCCAATTATCTTTTCATAATTTGGAAAACATGGATGGTAAGCGTGATGATGACGGATTTACTCCAATCCGAAGAGTGGAGACTGCAGACTCGGCATCCTCGCGGCGTCGGTCCGGATCTACCTCAGGCACGAGCTGGTTCAGGAGACTGAGTAGCAAAGTATCGCATTCGGATGATAACGGTAGTAGCCGCCGTCGGCGGAGCTCTGTAGGCTCTGTGGTCACAAACGGCGAGAGCGATAACGAAGAGGGTCACAAGCTCTCACGCTGGCGGTCGAGCTCTTTGTCGTCTTCAGGATCCTCTTCATCCGCAAAGGCAGAGCCGCATTCGCCAACCTCGCCAACCCGGCGACGCTCGTCGCTTTTCTCCGACCTGCGGCGGGATCTGAAGAAGGACATCGAGATGGGCCAGAAGAGTGTCACTCCAGGAAAGCCGAACTCGCCAACAAACGTCGTTTCCATACCCGACGAGGCACAAGAAGTCGCGGATCCCGTGGTTCACAAAAAGGACGAGCCGCACGAGACGCTGACCTTGCAGGATTTGAAGAAACGGAAGATCGGCACGCGCGCGGTTGGATTCGCGCCGGACACATTCATTAAGGACCCTCCCCAGCGCATTCCGCCGATCTCGCCCGCGTTGGGAAACATCGAGTTCTTGAGCAACGGCGATTTGCAGTTGCGCCACGGCAATGCGGCGTCTCCAACGAACCCGCCGTTTTTGCAAGAAAAGCACTCGCGGCTCTGCTCGCTCGCCCAGCGGCGGGCTTCAGAGAGCGCGGTTAAGCTGCACGACGCTATGGAAGCTCAAAAGCACGCAAGTGTTGGCGGGTTGCAGTCAATCTTTCAGCGAACGTCGTCGCCGAGTCATTTTGGCTTCGACGAAGAAGACGACGAGGAAGTCAGTCGCTCGCATATGGAGTTGGGAAATGTCGATGGTACGGTCCCGGACGAAACTCAATGGGGCTCGCCGCCTTCCTCATCGTCTACGGGGAAGGAGCAAGCCCACCGAAACGCGACACCGGAGGACATTTACACACGCTGCTGTCACTTGCGTGAGATCATGCCGATTCGCAATATTCTGCGCCAGCTTAAGGGCCAGCTCGCGCCGATTCCACACCTGCGCATCGCGAACACAAAGCCGACGCTCGTAGAAATAGAGGCGTTTAGCGACTTCTTAACGGTTGTGCCTGTTGCCGCTCTATCAGTCGACAACCACATTCTGTCGGATGAAATGATCAGGCTCATCTTTGTTGGTCTCACGCGGTCGCACGATATTCTCCGCATCTCCCTGCGTAACACGGACATGAGCTCCCGCGGCTGGCAGTATCTATGCAGTTTTCTCGCATCATGCAAAAAATCCCTGGCCATGCTAGATCTATCGTGCAGCAACCCAACTGAAGTAGCTCATCGTGTGCCGGCGTTTGACCGAAGCGATGCCGACTGGGGACTCTTCAACGAAGCGCTGAGCACCCTCGGCTGCTTAGAGGATTTGAACCTGTCGGGGACGCGCATTCCGCCAGCGCACCTGAAGCTTCTCTTGCACGGCGGGTTCTCACAGGGACGTGCCCTTGGCGTTGCTGAGAATGTGCTTTCTCATGAGGATGCAAAGCTTGTGACTGAGTGGGCATGCAACGAAAACTGTCGCGCGACCGGCGTTGATCTCAGCAAAAACACGCTGGGTACGAAAGAGGACCTGAAACTCGTGCGCGCACTACTTGTAAACGACCACTTGCAAGACCTCAAACTTGCCGATGTTGGTCTTCATGCCGAAAATTCGGCACAGGCGAGTTTCATAACAGCTGCAGAGGCAGCGAAGTCCTCACTGAGAACCTTGGATATCAGCGGCAATCCGGGACTCTTCCCTGCACTGTTCAGCAGCATGGCATCGGTGCTTCACCGGCTGCCAACCCTGTCTCAGCTGAAAATCGATAGATGCGGACTCAACAACGATAATATTGTCGCACTCTCCGAGACTTTGAGCCACTGCCACCGCCTTATTTCTGTGAGCCTCTCAGGTAATGCGGAACTCAATGAGACGAGCGCGACGGCTCTCTGTGTGGCAGTGAATCTGTCAAAAAGCATTTGTACGGTCGAGGCCGATATCAGAGATGAGCACGCGGCTATCGGCAGGCAACTCGCAAAATACTGCATGCGGAACCTTGAAAACTCATCCGGAAATCATCTGGGCGCCGATGCCCCGGCAGACCTGGCATTGCATGATGAGATTCGCGATTACCACAGCGAGGTGCGGTCTGTGGCCGGCGTGATCAACGAACACCCTGAACAAGCCGCTAATGAGAAGGACAAGATCGTGCTCCGCATAGACAAGTTGCGCTCAAGAATACGCGTCAGAATTCAGTCGCTCCTTGTGAAGCGCCGCAAGGGCAAACTTACGGCGAGCGAGCGCGAGGCGACTATTCGTATGTTCTTCTTATCGACAACATTGGACAGACTGAGGCGCGAGCTTATTGGTAGCGAACCGTTAAGCGAGGAGAAGGTCAGCACAATGAATGCGATCGAAGAACGGCCGTCATTAGCGCGTCAGGAGAGCTTACTGAGCTTGAAAAAACTCGAGCGGGAAGAGGCGGCTTCGCATAAGGCATACACGAATTTGCGAAACCAAGGGAATGAGGATCTTCCCGAGCGCTTCGACGAGCTCGACATCAATGCATTGGATAAAATAATCCGTGATTAATCCTATACTTTTAGTCTTTTTTTTCTCAAGTTTGAAGAGTAAATGGGAGGTGGAGAGATATCAACACCAAAGAAGTTGAACAGGGTGTATATTACATTCTTATCATGGCGGTCGTGGTCGTGTTCCTCTTTGTAGCTTTCTCTTGGCTAATCGCTGCGCTCGGCGCGACTGCATTGATGGATCACCACAACTGTTGCGATACGCATCGACTCCCTTTTGCAGCAGATTGCGCTGCGAATCCAGCTGCGGGTTCAGCGAGGCTAGACGCCACGCCATTTTATTGCAATCAGTTTCGTATTGGAACCTGTTGCCAGTGTAAGCAATGGCCTCAACCAGGGCCTTTGGATAAACACAATTCCTTTTTTTAAAGTCCATGCTGTATTCAGCAGACTGGTAACCATCCATGTTGCACAAGATCTTGATGGGAGCTTTGTTCGCAGTACCACCTTTCTTCGGCGGCTCTATCATCAGCCACTGGACTCGGCTAGACGGTCCAGCCATATTATCTCGGCCACGCGGAGTGGCTGCGGGAAGGGGGTCTACTGGACTGTAAGATGGCCAAGATGAGTACAGAGACGAGCTCTGAGAGCTGGGGCCTAATTGCGATAAGGATGGCGTTTCAGAGATAGCGTGTGGTTCAAAGATCTCATGCGGTAGTATTTCGGGTGGAGCCGCTGTAGTTGCAGCAGCAGCAGCAGCTGTTGCAGCAGCTACGACAGATGGATCGGTAACATGATAGTAATTCACTGGAACAGCAGAGCTATATGATCCTTCTCGTCTTCTTGAAAATGCTTGCGGACTCTCGGATGAAAAGCCAAAACTATCGCGTTGCACGAGTTGATGCCCAATTGGATGGTAATTCGGGAAAAAGTCCTTGAGATTATCATCTGTTGGCCTGCGCTCTCGAGACATGTCATATTGAGAGTGCTCTGGTTGACTTCGCTGTACATGACCGGAAGACAGCGTCCAGTATGCATCTTCCTCGGAGTACTCGTGATCGCCGACTCCTGCCGGTGGGTCATCGTTTTCCTCTCGGGCTTCCCGTGTCATGTAGTTGTAGCTCGATCGAAACGAAAAAAGAGTGTGAAGTTTGAAAAAAACAGCCCGGCGGTTAAGGAAAGCAAATGAAAGAGAAGATGAGTGGAGAGCAGGAAAAAAAATATTTGTGACCCCTAGCCGTTGTTCGCCGAACTCTAAAATATGTCAGATTAAGTTGTTCCCGGTAATACTGTCTGCAGCTTGGGCACACCCAAGGAGACGTATACGTAAACCGACCGGATGTCCAACCCAGTATGCTCAGAAGCCTTAATATTATCGGAGTAACCCGTCAGAATTATTACGACATCCCGTGCATTTCTTTTGGTCAGATTAGCTGTAGGCGCTGCAGGGTTTGAAGATCGCAAATCGAGACAAAAAACCTATGGCAAATGATCTGTAAGGAACGCGTGATTATAATGTAGGGACGAAAGCACAAAAATAAAACTAGGGAACACGACTCATAGCGAAGCATTCACAAAATCAACACTCTTGTATTATGAGGCCTGAGATAATTGCAGTGTATGAGATAATAATGTGAGACTTTTTTTTTTCAAATATCAGTGTCAAGCATAGTGCTTGTTTATGCAAGGAGCGGTCGTCAAAAACCCATACAGCAGATCGGATTTGTAATCAATTGTGCAGGACCAGGCTAGGGCTAAATCGATACACTGCGGCCAGCTTTCACTGTGAAGATAAAGAGCATTTCGATGGCTACATTCATCAAACAGTTCTGCAGACATTTGTAAGGGAAGAATCGTTACTCGACCGGATTTTTTTTCTGACAGACTTACTTATCTTGAACAGGGGGTGAAAAATTTAAATAATATTGTCTGGTAAGAAAAAAGGCGCATGCATGCCGTGCCCATGATGAATAGGGGTTGTGACAGGGCGAAGGGTCAGAAGTTCGGGTAGGCCTGCGGTTCCGTTTATTATATACTTATGTAGCGCGAAAAAAAAAAACCGTCCCCGCGACAAAATTGCTCCGGCAACATCTAGATTTTTCAAGGCTACTGACGAAGGCTCATTATATGCACAGATCGCCGGTGGTACATGAAGTTGTGGGCCCTCGGTTTAAGCGACGAAGATAGCGCATACCGATTCATCTCTCGCATAGCATAGGCTTATATAATCGAGGAGATAAGAGGACGACATAGCTCAAAATTAATCGGTGGAACTCGGATAAACGTATCTCAGGACTGTGTTCTATTCCAATTCAGACTTAAATCCTTTAACTGAGGTCGGGAAAGATAGGTCCAGCATTCCGTAGGAATCTAGAAATAGTGGTCACCTCTATTCAAAGGAAGATTCCCGAGAAACATTTAACAGAGAATATGATTTAGACATTTGAAAGACACTTTGCGGCAGCATTATGCTGAATCTGCTATGGACCTTCCTCTAACCATAACCGAATCTTGATCTCATAATATTGTCAGAGTTGCGAGCCATCAAACTCTTGCATTGCTATATACTTATGCTGGATTTTAAATCATAATGAAGACTTGTTTCGACTTTCTTATCAAAGCTACTTGTTTTGAGCCACCTGTGCCTTAAACATAAGAGACTACAGTATCTACGTTCTTGAGCATATGCCAAACCTTCACACTTGAAGCGATTCACAAATCCACTCATTTTTATACTGCCAAAGGCCGTTTTGTCGTTGCTGGTAAGCCAATGAACAGTCATTCATCCTATGCAGCGTATGTGAAATAGTGCTGCTTGTGCTCGTTAATCTAGTGGTCATTGGCGCAAAAATTGCAGTACGATCAATATTGCATTTGATTGAATTTCATTAAAATACGAAATGTTGTATCAAAAAGGTTTGAATCGAGCTAAAGTCAGCAGAGCTTACTACCGCCCGAGGACCTTCCTAACCCGAACAGAAGGATCGTAAACAGCTTTCACAGCGGTACCTGCAGAGACGCAGCGCTGACTTTCCTCGGAATTCAAAATGCAAGTGGAAGACACAAGCTGGTCCTTAGATGATGCACAGCGTCAATTGAATTCGAAAAGAGTCGACATTGTTTCGTTACGACCATCTGGGCGACTTATGGATTGGGCCTCTAAATCTAGGCCGAGTGAAAAAGAAGAAATTGAAAAGCAATCCCCAGAGAACAACGACTTGATTGAGCTTTTAATTCCTCAGAAAGTCATGAGTGCTATAGAGGAGTCGCTGAATACTGATATTGATAGCTCATTCCCAGGGTCTACCGGCCATTCCGAGCAGCTCCCAGCAGATGACTGCATGTCGTGTGACAAAATCATCGAACGGATTTGGCTAATAAACGATCAAAAGGCCTCAATCTTTCTGCAAGAGCGTCTCCGTCTCGCAGTACCCGGTGAGTTTGAGCACATAATTGGTCTCATCTTGCAAAACGCCAACACGCTCATGAAGCATCGCTTTGGAAACTTCCTCGTACAGTGCATGCTAGAGGTCGCACACCCCGAAGATATTGCGTACTTCGCTGATCATTTGACGGAGCGTATGGCCGAGATGTCCAAGCACCAGTTCGGCTGTCACGTAATCCAGCGCCTTCTCGATGTCAGTCCCTTGGTGATTAAAGCGCGCGTGGCGGCTGAACTGCTGCACGATGTTGTCAATACCATGACTTCTCCATTCGGCACCCACGTATGGCAGAAGCTTCTACGCATTCCTTGGGCATCGAGCTTGCCGTCAATCACGTCCCTCACGAATAATGCCGTCCATCTCGAGCCCCACACAGGGGGATGGCTTGCGATCGCGAAAACTGAGGCAGGGTGCGCTACGATTAAGAGCTTTATCAGCGTTGGCAGCGCCGATGGGGAGAACCAAGAGTGTATTGAGGAGCTCCTTGACGCCATACCGGAGCTTATCATCTCTCCTGTTGGCTCCTCTCTGATTCCTCGCCTGGCTGCAATCACGAGTTCGCGTGCGCGTACGATGACCTCAGTGTTTTCTCGGGCCTACGAATACTGCCGGCATTCTGTGGCCTCCACAGTAATCATCATCCTACTCAAAATGAAAATCCCGAGCTTCCCCGTTCGTCTTGGAGCTGCAATTGCGCCGTACTATAATGAACTGCTCCACGATAAAAATGGCGCCTTTGTTATTGAGACGCTCGAGTCAATTCAAAAGTACAGATTCTGAGTGGCGGTCTACTTGCAGTATCAAAAATGTGGCACATGATTTAATTGTATTTATTCAAATATCCTCCTAGAAAACGCGAGCAGAAAAAGAACGCGGATTTGCGTGGAATTTCTCGACAGCTTGGTGATCCCAACCCTGAACTGCCTGGAAAGAACGACGCGTCGTTGCACGGAAGGGCAACAGGCGAGAGAATGAATGTCGCGAGCGAAATGGATATTAATGCAATGGAGCGCTCAGAAATTCAAATTTATACCGTATGTTCCTGGACTGCCTCCACCGGAACTGCTTTCGCCTCGGCAAAGAATACCACCCATTGACAAAATTTCCAGATCCGAGGTAGATCTAAGGCCAAAACGGTTTTTCCAGATTCTCCGGAGTGGAGAATCTGACTCTGTGTCTAAACTGGGTGCGTTAAGTGGTGAACTGGATGTAGACACACTCGAAGAATATGCGACGGCGCTGATGAACTACGGATATCATTGCCCGAGTACCGTTCTAGAAAAGCTTTCAAAGTATGGTCTCCTACCAATTGACCGCAGGATCCATAAAACTGCAGTTTTAGACACAAAAGGCGTTTTTTCGCCATTGGAGATTCTCCGCCAAAATCCACATGAGGACCCGGCTGTTCTGCAAAGAGCTCTCGACACGTCGCGTAACATTCTGGGCACACCAATTCTTGAGCTTGAAGAGCAATGGTGTGTGCAACTCGAGAGCCATCGATTCGAGTACGATGAGGACGTGAAAATAATATCTGAGGTAGTGCCTTGGCATGACCAGTGCAAAATAGTTGCCGAGTTTTTAGGCAGTTTAGTTGCTCGGAACGTTCATTCCCCGTTCCCGAAGTCATTGAGCGGCCTTTGCTCGAAATTGGGGAGCAAACTGGAGGATCGAATGCTGCAGCAGACAGCCCAATTGAACGGCATTACTCTTGTCCATCCGAGATCGACATTCACCTGGAGTCTCCTTGGCCATGCACCGTGGACTATTAAACAACGAATCAGGCTGGGTGCGCAGTGGCTCTCTGCTGCGTTGAGATTCTGCAAGTTTCGGCAAGCCAATGGCAATACTGTGAGGTCGGCGTTTTGGAAAACACTGTACGTTAACAAGACACACCGGCGGGGTGTCTTTGTGGCCAACACGTTCCTTTTAGCACAGCTACAAAGCTTGCTGGGGAAACCGGATCTATACATCACTGCGAAGAACCTGCCGTTGCTGATCAAACCAAGACCATGGACAACCGTGGCACCAAGAAGAGGCATGTCGCTTATTGCTTCACCCAGCACCGAGGGCAGTGCTACAGTAGAAGCGTCGTTGAAAAGCGGTGCGTGTTGCGACCAATTAAGGGGCCTGAATCGGCTACAAAGCCAAAGCTGGCGCGTCAATACACGCATATTGGAAGTAGTCAAGGCAGACTACAAGCCGGACATCCACCCAGAGCAGCAGGACTCGAAACAGCTAGACTATTCATCGAAAGCGGCTATTGCCATTGCCGACGCACTGGGGACAAGAGCTTTTTACTTGCCAATGTACATGGATTTTAGAGGCCGGTGTTATTCTTCGGCGAAAATCTTCCTCAATTTCATGGGAGAGGATGCAATTCGGTCACTGTTTTTATTTGGCGCGCCTCAAAAATTAGGCCGCTCAGGATTGAACTGGTTATACGTGCACGTAGCCAACATGACGGGCAAATGTAAGTCGCAGTCCTTCGCAGCTCGGATTGATTGGGTCACCGCAAATCGTGCAAATATAATAAGTGCAGCCAGTGACCCAGGAAATTGCGACTGGTGGCGAGGCGCCGACAAGCCATACCAAACTTTGGCGGCCTGTATAGAACTCAAAAATGCTTGGGAAGCACCAGGTGATCCGGCTGACTTCTTATCGTATCTTCCTGTGCAACTAGATGGCTCGAGTAATGGATTGCAGCACCTCGTCGCGCTGGCTCGTGACGAGAAGAACGCGGCTGCTGTGAATCTGACACAAGGGCAGCAATGCGGCGACATCTATACTGAAGTAGCGGCCGATGGCGGAATGCCCGAGTTGGACCGTCAAAGCATTAAAAAGGCCGTAATGACCCATTTCTACGGTGCCTCTGAAAGGACAATATCCGAATCTTTGAGCAGCACCGAGTTTGTCGACAAATTCAACTCGACTATGGCGACGAGATTCATGCGCGAGCGCCAGATCCAGCTTTGGCTTGTTGACTGTGCGCGGCGGATAATGAAGAGTCGCGTGGCCTCGCAAGCCTTCTCTGGAGCGGCCCTGGCCTGGACCTCGCCGTTGGGTCTCCCCGTCGTGCAGCCGTACGTGGACCCCCAGAATTATGCCATCCGGACTCCTCTTCAAAGTTTCTGGCTCGCGTCACCCTTCCATCAGCAACCAGTGAATTGCCGCAAGCAGATAAGCAGCGTCAATGCGAATTTCATCCACAGCCTCGATGCAGCACACATGCTGCTCACTGCCAGCATGATGCCGCGTGAGGCCAGCTTCTCTGCAATCCACGATAGCTTTTGGACGCATGCTGGGACTGTCGATACGATGAACGAAATCCTACGTGCCGCGTTTGTTGAGGTTCACAAAGCCGATCGTTTGACTGAACTTCGCGAGGAATGGATGACGAGATACGGCATGTTGATGACACCAGCGAAAGTCTACAGTGACTCGCCTTTGTACCAGAAAATTTTGTGGGAGCGCAGCGGTGTCGATGGCGGTCAGCGTGAACGAGGACACATGGAGCGCGAACTTGTCGACCACTACGAAAAGAACGATCGCGTTGCGTATCAGTCTGTGCCGCGCGATGCGGTGAAGTGGCAAGACAGCACGCCGTTTCTGGGCACGCCTGACAACCCATCGGTCAAAATGTGGGTCCCGCTCGAGCTGTCGAAGCCGCCCCCGCGGGGCGAATTTGACCTTAATGAAGTATGCAATGCTAAATATTTCTTTAACTAAATAATCCAAGCCACCAGTGCTAGCAGGAGGGCCGGATCGTACGCCCTGCTTTGGCGCAATTTTTGACGCTCCTCTTCGGTCGGAGGCTCTGAATGCCAATCCAGAATGGTCTTTATTAGTGCCCATGCGCGCGAGGATCGTGTGTCGAACGAGGAAACTTCGTCGTCATCGCTTGAAGAGTCCTGGCTCAAATGCATAATGTCGTGACCAGTTACATGGCGAACAACCCCCTCAGGGACCTCGCTGCTCACAGAAGAGATGCTTGTGTCCCGCGTGGAGTTTAGGAACACCTGTGACCCGAGGCGGTAGAGGAAATTCGGCACATCGAGAACCTTTTCTTCGGGAGAGTCTGTGCGCGTGCTATTTTCGGGAGTCAGAAGAGTGGTGTTGCTCAGCTGCTGGAGTTTATGCAGCCGTGCGATATCAGCCATCGACTGGTGCCGTTTCAAGGCCGGTTTCGGCTCGGACATCATTCGGTACTGTTCGCGGGGTAGCTCGGTGCCACGTGAAAGCGAGCGCATAAAAACAGCTGGTCAGTAATTAGTTCCGATGAGGGCGATTGGCCATGGTACAAGGCAATGCAAAATAGTATGTAGTGTATGAAATAACGGCGCGTGTACAAACCAAGGGGAGTCGCCGCCAGTTACAGTTAATCACCTCAAATTTTCCCATCCTTCTCTCTCACTGCCTCGTTGTCTGCAGGGTCCGTGAATGGCTGGCGCGGTCCCAGTTCGGGCTTAACGACGCCACCGATCCTAGTTCGAGGCATATGGGGGTGGACGACCGGCCCGTGGCCCATTCCTTGGACTCGCCGCAAGGGTACGGCGACGACATGGGGTGGCAATTTGCCTTCCGTGTTTTCTACGGGTGCGGCTGACGCATTTTCATCCGAGTGTTGCGTCGCTTGTGTCTCGGGCTGCTCGCTTTTATCAGACATTGTTAGAACTGAGAGTTTATGCGAGGCTACCCTTCTGACCAAAGTAGTCAGCGCCGGGGCGAGATCAGTTCGAGTTTTATTTTATTAGTACTGAAATATATCTCCATCTTGTTCGATCCAAGTCCAGCTTGGTCAATCCATCAAAATCGCCCTGAGGGGGTCGTTATCCGACAGATCCATGATGACGTCGAGAACCTGTGCACGACTGCTAATTTTTCGGAACCCGAACTCGTCGCGGTAGCCCTCATTGCCTTTACCACTCGTGGCGCCGCCGCCTCCGCGGCTAAGACGCACGTTCCCATGACTGCCGAGCCCCTTCTTACCACAAATGCCCGTAATGGCAACGAGACCAATTGATTCCAAAGCGTTCACGACCTCCATGTACTCTGGATAGCTCAGGCCCTTGATCAAGGGGTTTTGCGAGCAGCGGTGCTCATACTCGTGGAAGGCGTCGAGCACGGTGATATTCGGGGTAGTTGCCGAGCGCTCTGTTTTCATAAGAACGCACAGCACAGCCCGCTGCTGGAAATTGAGCGTTCGGAGCCGCTTGCGCGCGTCGACGCCGCAAAACGCAATTTGGCACACGCGCGCAACGTGGGCCGTGGTGACCTGTTTCGAGGTATCCGTGGACTCTGCCATTACTTCTTCCTCAAGGACTTCGATCGCGCGCCGGCAAATATCGAAGGCCTTACGCAGGTCTCCTGAATTAGCGGCGGTTTTCGCCGCGCAAATGCGCACGGCCGCCGCGCTCATAAGCGGCCTTTCGAGCAAACTGAGCCTGTTCTCAATAATTGCCGTAATTCCTTCTGCTGTGTACGGCTTAAAGGCGATCACCTCGGGTCTCAGTTTGTGCGCTTGCAGCCGCGGCAAGAATCGGTCGGTTAGGTCGATGGCGTTCGCAATGCCAATCACGAGCAGATTCGTGCTGCCACAGGCCCATTCGAATATTTTGAACAGCACTTCTTGGTCGGCAGTGACAATGCGGTCGAGCTCGTCCAGAACTAGGATGTGCGTTTTCCCGGGGACACTGAACTCGTGCTGGAGTATTTCGGCGGCCTCGATCTTGTCACGGTTGGCCTTGCGCTCCAGGAGCCCGAACTCTTTTGCAATGACGGCGTACGTCTGATCGGCGCGGTCAATGGTCATACAGTTGATCTGAGCCACTGACGCATCGCGGGAAACAAGGTTGCTATTGAGTATTTCACTTATCAAAGCCGATTTCCCCGTTCCTGGTAGACCAGAGACGTAAAGCGCGCCGCTGCTTCGTGTCTTTATACAGTGACGAACCCGTTTGGAAAGATGCTCCCGTTCACTGTCCCGGCCCACTACGGTTCGAATTTTAGAGCCTCGCTGGAATATGGCCTTCCCACGGGTGTAGATCGTATCCGGAAGCCGTTCCACAGCACTTGGAACCGCTGGGAATAGCTCTTCCTTTAAAGAATCCGGAATAGGGGTGACCGTGGCCACCTGCTTTGAGTCCGGAGTTTTCTCTGGTGTAAGCAGACTGGCCGTTTTGACTATCTTCCGCGGAGTCGATGGCTCCCGCCGAATAAGAGGACGCTTGATCGGCGAGCTACTCATTCCCGGAGTTTTATTCAACGGTATAAACCCCCTAATGTACGACCTAATTTAAATGCAGATGGCTGGGGTATTAAGTAATAAACGCGCGTCGCGTCTGAAGGAAAATAGAGACGAGAGACAGGAAAACTCAACGAAGGAAGAGACTTTCAGCACTCCTGGATAATGCGAACTTTCATGCTAAACACACTTTATCAAAATCGGACCTTTTGCTTTTGTGCCGCGCTAATGTAATTGTACGTCAAATTTGGGCAATGCCAATAGCTAATCTACGTAGTTATAGCGAACGAAAACAAAAGGACACGAGTTGACTTCATAAATGAAAGCCATCGACCCAACACTGAGGATATCGCAGACAACAAAACCCAAGCCTGCTGCACACGAAGTACTCGTTCGCGTTTGGTACTTCACGCTCAGCATCGATGATGTACTGGCGTTTAAAATGGGAGTCCCATCAAACCAGTTAGGAGCCAACTTCACAGGTATTGTTGCCGAAGGACCTGCAGCAGGCACACATGTAATGGGATTTCTCACAACCGGTGGAGCCATGGCCGAGTTCGTCGCCTGCCACGAGGATTTGCTGCTCCCCATACCGGGTACATTGACTCTCAAAGAGAGCTCAATAATCTTAGAGCCCTGGGTCACAGCCTACCAACTCCTGAAGTTCGACACCTCATTCGTTAAACGTGACAGAGTTGCAGTTTTCGGTGCCGCATCCCCCGTTGGATTGGCCGTGGTTCAACTGGCCCAAATTCTAGGCTGCCGACGCGTTCATGCAGTTGACTCGCAATTGGAATACAGCAAGTACAAAATGCACGGTGCCTTACCAGATGAGGTCGTGATTTCTGAACATGCGTCGAGCGCAAGGAACATTTCTCTCTATGATCCAAAGGGAGTTCAGGTCGTTATTGACTTGCGATGCAGGCCACAGTTTGACTTTGAAATGGTGAGGCCGCTCGGGCGCACTGCATTTGCGCACACCGATCTCCGCACAGCAGTGAAAAGACCGCTGTCACTAGATCTCATGCTTGTGAAAAACATTCGATTGCAAGCACTGTCAATGCGGTCGCAAAAGCCCACGAATTTCGTTCCACACCTTGCGTTCATTCAGGAACACATTATGCCTAAAATACTGTCTGGCCGCATTCCAAGACCAGAATCGAAGGTTTTCGATTGGAAGGAGGTACATAACGTGCTCAATTGCGGGTCAATGAAACCGTTTGTCCACATTTTCGCGGTCAATTGATATACTCCCAGTTATTGATAATTTCCGGAATAACGATCCGAGATCGCGTAGCTACATTAGTACTTAAACTATAGTGAGAAGAGCCGTTACAAGAATTGCTGAAGCAATACCCGAAAACTGCAACTTCGCGCCGCTGTTCGACATTGCAGCAGTGCCAGAGGCATGATGCCCGTCTCCCTGAACAGTGCTGTTGGCCAACGCACTCTTTGACGCCGAGGCGATCGCAGAGGAGTTTGCTGAGGAGGTGGAGTTCGCACGGACGCGATCATTCTCATTGCCCCACGGTACTCTAGCATATGTCACCGTAGATGTTGGCAGTTCTTCAATGTGGATCCTGATCGTGTGATGCGGAGAAGCATCGGAGCCCTCAAGATCGCTCTCATCAGCAGTGGCCAGCTTAGTCTCAGTAGCAGCTAGCCTAGTCTCAGTAGCAGCGGCCAGATTAGTCTCAGTAGCAGCTAGCTTCGTCTCAGTAGCAGCGGCCAGATTAGTCTCAGTAGCAGCTAGCTTCGTCTCAGTAGCAGCGGCCAGATTAGTCTCAGTAGCAGCTAGCTTCGTCTCAGTAGCAGCGGCCAGATTAGTCTCAGTAGCAGCTAGCTTCGTCTCAGTAGCGGCTAGCTTAGCCCCAGTAGCAGTCTCGTCCAGCTTGACCATTTGCTGGTCACTCACAACCGACTTAATAGTGTTGTTACTGCTACTGACGTCCGCACTCTTGGCCTTGATGGTGAAGAAGGGGCTGTAGTTCGCCAAGTCAGAGTTTCCACTCGCATGAATCATGATGGTGTGTGCTTCGTCACCATCGACATCAGGCACATTCCAGGTGTAAGCGCCGACGTTAGGCACACTACGAGCAATGACGGCATCAGTATTGAGGTTCCTCGCATCGCCCGAACGTAGCAGCAAGTCTACAGACTGGACACCGACGGACGGGATCCAGTGCAATGTGTACGACTCGCCTGCAGGAATCAGTTCATGCAAGTTCGGATTCGTAATAGCCAGTTCACGGAACTGGGCAACCGCAGAAGCCGCCAAAGTCAAGAATAGGAGCTGCATTTTTTTGGGAGCAGTACGAGAGTAAGTGCATAACAGGCATAAGCACTGATTAAATACCAATTGATGGACACGATTAAATTAAGGATCAGAAGCAGACTTCAGGAAATCAGGATCAGCGGCCAGCCTTGAGCGGAATTTTGCCCACCAGTCATCAAAGACCTTTATCGGAACTTTACCTTGCGGATCAACGAACGACGCAAGGAAATTATACGCATTGCTGACAATCTTGTTCGCCAATGATGCAACACTATCAGGCGACATCGGCGGTTTAGCAGCCTGCGGAGCCGCAATCTCCTTTGGTTTCGCGGCCGCTGACCGCTGCGTGGCCAGCATCTGCTCCACTTGTGCGGCCGGTTCGATAGAAATGCCAAAAGTTATCGTCTGCGTGTCGGATGATGGCGGCAGCTGTGCATCATCGTCCATCATTTCGTCAACATCGTTAGTTGACGAGCTCATTGACCCGAGATTGAGACGGAAGATCGCGGACTGCTTCGTTGCCGAAAGCGCACCCAGCAAAATGAAGTCAGGCTTCCCCGGCAATTGCGCGTAAACAGCTGCCGCAAACTCCGGTGGGAAAATACTGCCGGGTAAGAGGAAAAGCGCGACGAAATTGATCTTTGCAGCATCTGGAATAGTAAAAACATACTTAGCAGGCTCTACCTGGTTTATTGACGTTTCAACAGGCCTCCCACCGCAGAAATATCCGAACATTTACACTGGAAAGTTCTGGTTGATTGCTACAATAGGATCATAACCGCTGGGCTGGGCGAGGGCCTTTTTTTTCGCTATACATTCGTATGAGCGGAAAGAAGGGCGGTCGTCTAACAGGTACGGCTAGCCTTATACTACGCGCTCTAGAACAACTCCAGGATAATACATATTACCAGAATGTTTTGTAGCATCCTGGCAAGAAACGCCTGATACATTAAGAGCTTAGTCAATAGATAGAAATACAGTCTAGGCAGCGATACGCAGCATGAGAATAGGCATGGACGATGTCAAATATCTACGTGCACAAAAGATGTTGCACACCCTCCAAATATGCGGACTGTGCCCTCAAAATGAGCGGGCGGTGGACAGTTGCCGTGCTCTCCCCACCCCCAGGTGTACACAGTGCCATCACGCACGCATATTCCGTGCTCGCTGCCCAAAGCTGCCGAGTCGAAGTTGCTAATTGGAGCAGCGAGCTGGTTGTGAAAGTTCGTGCCATACATCCTGCCGTCAAGCATTATATGCGACCATCCTGAAAGCACTTTGCGAGCATGGCTCGGAAGATTTGTGAACCGGCTGGCCCCCCAGACTAGAATCTCTGGATGCACAATAACGGTGTAGTCGCGGCCGCATGCGATGTCTGAAGCGCCCTCAATAGCCTTGAAAAATGGCTCGGTTACGCTTGCGCTCACGACACCGCATTGGCCCTTGCGACTCGCGCCCCACGCAGCGACTGCATTTTCACACAAAACCGCGGTATGCTTCATTCCGCATACGATCTTCTGAATAGGCGGCAGCTCCCAGGGCATTTTTCGGAGGTTGTCGTCCTTGAGCAGCCATATTTTGTTCATATTATCCACAAAATAGCTGAAATCCCATCCAGCCGCGCACAGCCGCCACTTTTGATCCTCAGGATGTCTTACAATCTCAAACTGTGCGCCTTGTGTAATATAGGCAGTTCCTGTATTGTGGGCCACAATGACTGTATGGTTCCCGCCACCAGCAAGTGAAATCTTACCCGCCAGGTCTAACGGCACGGGAGTCCATTCGGCAAGATCCTCGTTGTGTTTAACACCGAGTTGACCATTGCCATTTGACCCGCACGCGTACAACATTACTAAGTAGCGGCGAGATGGTTGTAATGAAAAATCCCCCAATTCGCGGCCAATTTTGGAGTTCCTCTACATAAACTACAGTTGCTAATCTCACAGGCTCTTCTTTAAGGGGGCGCTTCAGCATCTTTGCAGGGGTACCGGTGGGAGGGCAACCACGCCCAAGCCGCACATGCGTCCTGAACTGCATGTCCGGCTCTAAAATATAGTACTTCAGAATTTTATTTTGTCCTCTATTTGAGACCAACAAGTTAAGTGGCCCCGCTCTCGGGCCGACACTTCGTAGTCACGAGTGCCCGCACCCACCAATCGCGGTGCCCTTATTAATACTTCGTCAACCATGCTGAGAGTTGTTGCGAGAGCCAGCCAGCGCGTGAGCCAGATCCAATCGAAGCGCTTTGCACATGGTGTTCATTACGGGGCTCCGGAGCCGCTCACGCCGTATCTGAAGTACACGGCCATCGCGGGTGCCTTTGTCGGGCTGGTCACCTACGACCGCTTCTATTCGGACAGGAAGATCAGCCGCTGGATTTCGCCTGCGTCTGATAATGCACAGGAGATCGAGCAGCAGCGTGCGAAATTCGCCGACCAGCAAGTCAAGGAGCAGGACCGCAACGTCGAGCTCTTGTTCCCGAGACCGCGCCAGCCGTACCTTGGCATCTTCTCGCCGAGCCCCGTCCCGGGCGGCTCGCGTCGTGATCAGCACACAGGAGAGATCCAGGCAGTTGGCGAGCGGAGGCCGAGAGCGTAAAAACATAGAGACTAGAGCATTATTCTGCTGTGAAACATACATAACTTAAGTGACATGCAAAGCACCGTGTTGCGCGGCGAGGCCGAGCTGAGAATACCTATCTTAGAGCATATGAGCTGTAGTGGATGGTAAACCAGTCATGTCTCTAGATATCATTTAATGATCATTCGACACTCGATCAGATTTTCACGGCGCGAGTTAGAAAATCCATGACCGGCGTATCGAGGACATGATAAGCCTACTGAAATTTTATTCGATATCAATACGAGGCGGAAGTACTCTTGTACGTCGCCGAATATGAGGTTACATGCGAAGGAGCAAAATAGGTTACTCTAGATACGACGAAGAATTCCGTGCCTCCAAATCCTCACATACATAGTATTGATTGTTAAACACGTTTGCGACATAGGATTCAGTCTCTGCCGCCGTGGGCGCCTTGCGTAAGACAGTTCCGTTAGTTAGCAGAGTGAGGTAAGGACAAGAATCAACATGCAAGCTCAGTCGACAGTTGGGCCACTTCCGTTCAACGTCGACGCAGCACGGCTGCGGATCCGACGTCTTGAGTGTCTTGCGAATGATGAAGGCCGCTCAGTTTTGCTGAGGTTTGAGCACGATCCTGCTAGTAATATTGTTAAGGTAGTGCGTGGCGACCGGCGGCCAGCGACCTTCATTATGGAGCCGGGGATGCAAGCAATCATACCGCAATTGCCTTACAGTAAGTCTTTGCTCTTTAAAGTCGAGCTTGATGGTTCCGAGTCTGACAGCCTACTTTTTGCTATTGGCAAGGGACTGAAGGACATGAAGAGAAGAATAGGCGAGCATCAGGTCGAGGAAGTGAGGTCTAAAGAGTGCGAGTTTGTGTGGGACGCGCAGGGCGGTGCAGAGCCTTTGAGCTTCGTGTTCATGAGGGAAACCAAAGAGCTGCCCGAGATTCTGTCGGGGCTAACGCTCTGGATCATGGCGCCTGATCTGGACTTCTTCGAGACAAGCCTTGGTCCTCCGGCGCCGTCGCCGATCTCTCCGCGCAATGCGGACATTCTCCCATACTCGGTTCCGTCGCAGGTGCCCATGACACCCGCCTCGACGCGGCCCGGCACGGCGCATGCCTTTGTCACAGAAGACGGGCCGCATTTCCGGAGCGCACTCGTCAGCATGGAGCGGCGGATCCCGTCGCTACGAGCGCGCACGAAACTGATTCTGAAGCGGGCTCTCGTGTCGCGCGAGCAATTGGAAACCCAGATTGAGGCCGATTCGCAGCTCGCCGCCAGCATCTACGAGGCCGCGAGCTACGAGTTCCCCGAGTTCAAGCCGGTCAGCGACTGGTACAATAATCACACCGAGGGCGGGCTCAGCTCGATCCGGCGCCAGCGCAAAGTCTGGTTGAACGAGCTGAGCTCGCGCATCATCGAGCCGCTGCAGAAGTACTACGACTACGACATTAAGAGCTTCGAGCAGAGAAAGCGCGAGTTCGACGAGGAGAGCAACCAGTTCTACAGCTGGACGTCGCGCTACCTTGCGAACCGCAAAGAAGGAAAGCACGCGAAGTTCGGCGCGAAGAAGCAGGCGTTCGACGTCGCGCGGTTTGACTACTTCAACTATCTGTGTGATCTTACTATTGGGCTGAAGAAGCAGGTGCTGCTGCAGCTTCTGACGCTGGCCACGCAGTCGTCCACGGACTCTCACATCGCCCTCGGCAAAGAGCTGGCCAGTCGCACTCAGCCGCAGTTCGACGTCGTGGTCGAGGATATCAAGGCGGCAGCGAAGTTGTGGGAGACCTACCGGCAAAAGAACATGCAGTTTCGGAAAAGCCTCATCGAGTACGTGGACGATGACAGGCAAACCTCTCCCGGTGCGGGCACCCCAGGAGGAGCGGCAAGCGCGGCCGTAGCCGCTGCGGCTGCAGTGAATGCCGGAGCTGGCGGAGCCGCGGCTGTAGCCGCGGCAGCAGCCGGTAGTGCTGGGGCCGGAGGAGCAGGCAACGCCGGAGGAAGCAGCTCGACGAGTGGAGCAGCCAGTGGCGCCTCCAGTGGCGAGACCGGCAGTGGCGCGGCTCACTCAGTACCAGCAACGCCAATTGGACCGTCACAGGAGTCGTCGGTACCATTCTCGCCCGGAGGAGACCCGACCCAGGGAGATCCGACCCAGGGCGCCACGCCCGTGCCTACATACTACAAGGAGGGCCTGCTCTGGGCATCCAGTCGACCAGGAGGCCATCAGGAGACGCCCGTCTCGAATAAGCAGGGCCTGCAGAACCTGAAATGGCACAAATACTGGGTAGTCCTGGATGGCTCTTCTTTGCGCGAGTATTCGAATTGGAAGCAGAGCTACGTCGATCTCCACAACGAGCCGATTAATTTGCTGATGGCCAGCGTCCGTGAGGCCCGAAATGGTGACCGCCGCTTCTGTTTCGAGGTCGTGACGCCGCAGTACAAACGCGTGTACCAGGCGACTTGTGAGGAGGACGTGCGCGCGTGGATCTCGGCTATAAACAAGTCGGTCTCTTCTCTGCTTGGCGAGGAGCCTCCCGCATCGCCGCCGATCGTGTCGCCGACGACCAGCGGCGTCGCGAGTTTTGCGCACGCACTCGCCGAGCGTTCTCAGGGCGCAGGCGCCGGCCCGATGAGCCCAAAGCCACACGGAACCAGCAATAATAGTGGCATTGGGTCTCCTACGATACCGCGCAGTCCATCGTCCCACTCTTCGCTTTCGGGCGCACGACTCGTGTCGTCTCCGAGTGTAAGAGGCGACCGCCCGCGCATAGCGGTCAACACTTCGCTGCCCTCGAACAAGCCGGCGCCGGTGCCTGTTTTGCCGCACGAGGATATACTCCACGCCGTGCAGCGCATTCCGAGCGACCGCCACTGTGCAGAGTGCGGCTCCACGCAGAGCGTCGAGTGGGTTTCGATCAATCTAATGGTGGTAATTTGTATCGAGTGTTCGGGCGCGCACCGGTCGCTGGGTTCCCACATTTCTAAGGTGCGCAGCCTCACTCTCGACACGGGCGCCTTCACGGCGAGTTTCAACAAGGCGCTGCTTTCCGTGTCGAACGACACGATAAATCAGATCTGGGAGCAAAAATTGCCTTTACACCGCAAGATCTCGCCAGACAGCTCGAGCGCCGCGCGCAAAAAGTACGTCACCGAGAAGTATGTCGAGAAGCAGTTCATTCAGGAGGTCGAGAAGCCCAACGCTGTTCTGAGGCGCGCCATCCGCGAGTACAATGTGCCGCTCATGTGTGCGGCGCTCGCCTCTAGAGCAAACCCCAACAGCGTGAGCGACTCGGACGAACCGCTAATCATAGACGCTTTGCGGTCTGCAGGAGACGCAACAGCGTTTCCGATCGCAGCTGTGCTTGTGAAAAACGGAGCAACAGCGCCGCCAGTTGGGTCATACAAGGAGTTGAGCAGCGCTGCTGAGCAATACCTGGCAGTGCAGCGAGCGTCTAAATAACGTGAACAATAGTGAGCGGGTACATAAAGATAGGCATTCAGTAATTCGGCATCTGGACTGCGACACGTCGAGCTAACGCGCTCTCGTTGAGCTCGCCCTTTAGAGAGCAGACCCGACGACGTCAGGAGACGCGCACCGCAGACAATACGCGACTCCTTCTTTAATTTTTATCAGCTACATGTAGCTGGCTTACAAACGTATTTATTAGAGGCCCTCGGCTCGGCTTCGGCTCAATTTTCGTATTAGGTTACTATGCCTGGGCGCGTATGCATCCGAGCAGGATGCGACATATTTAACTCCGACAATGCCGACTAGCTATTAAAACGACTGTCGTACTGTGGGGAATCATGGGCTGTGCCTTGCTGCACGCAGCCGAAACGTCAGAAGTCCGGTGTCGCACGAGGCGAACGCCCCGCCACCTCACTAAAAATACAACTTTCTGTGCGGGCATAAAAATAGCTTAGATACGTACGAGAGCGGCTCTATTACGACGAGAAGAAAATACCGGCAGCCATCCTACTGCTAAACGACGATCACCAAATGGCCCACGCTTTCATTTTGCAGCCAACCAAAGATGGCTGAAGTCACCACCCTCCTCCCAGCATGCTCAGGAGCCATCGAGGTCCCTAGCCCCAAGCGCCTCATCTCGCATTTTTAGGAAGACACGCATGCCGGTAAGCTAATTAAAGAGACACCGTCGCATTCCAGAGAGAACGTGCGTTCAGTCGATCACCAAGGCACGCAAAAAAGGCCGCCTGGCCCGTGATCTCTCACCGGCAAACCGCTAGCCGGCTGGGTTTCATCTACCCTTATATGTGACACACTGACCAACCTCCTGCAAAAACAACGCGTTCCGTGCGCTAACCCTATCTATAAATAATTAATCAACCGTCACAAAAAGGCCCTCAATGGGCACCAAAAAATACGAAACCAACCGGATAAAAGCCATAATTTTAGCGCTTTGCACGGAATTTCGATCAAAACATCAAAAATTTCAGAGCCCGTATAATATTTACTGAGCATGCCAGTCGCCGCACAACCCTACTTCTGGGCAAGGACGCACTTCAGACGTGGCTGACAGTATTTGTCAGAGCGTGCCACCCATCCTAACCTTTTTTCTATTCCTTCTATCTTATAAACCAGCTGGGAATTTTCCGACCTTCACCTAGGACCACCACCACATCGTCAAAGAAAAAAACCTGTCAAACAGATGCAACTCCGTAACTTTGTGATTGCGGCGGCGGCCATTCCCCTGGCGCGTGCTGCGGACTCGAGCGTCTGCGCGAAGTCGTTGAACGTCTCGACCCAGAGTGACCTCGACACGATCTCCTCGTGCTCGGCGTTCAACTCGAGCATCTACGTGCACGGCAACATGTCGACGCTCGTTTTGAACGGCGTGCAGAACATCTCCGGAAGCCTGACTGTCGAGAACTGCCCCGACCTCGTTTCGCTGTCTGCCCCCGATCTCGAGAGCGTGAGCGGCACTTTGGACCTCGAGGTGCTGACCGTGCTCAGCACGCTGAGCATGCCGAACCTCGCCGACTTGGGCGGCATCAAGCTCGTGACTCTGCCCGAGCTCAATGAGCTCCAGTTCAACGCCGGTGTGCAGAACTGCCGCAACATTCTCATCAGCGACACGAGCCTGTCCTCGCTTGACGGCCTCGACCTGTCGAGCGTCGACACATTCGACGTGAACAACAATAAGAATATCAACGACATCACCGTCGAGGCGAGCGAGATCAGCGACTACCTGTCTGTTGCGTACAACGCCGAGAAGGTGAACGTCAGCCTGCCGAACTTGAAGTGGGTCGCGAACGCGACATTCCGCTACTGCTCGTCGGTCGACATGTCGAGCCTCGAGGCCGTGAACAACACGCTTGCCTTCGTCAACAACACGATCTACAGCCTTGATTTCCAAAACCTGACGAAGGTCGGCTCGCTCGAGATCAGCTCGAACTCGGAGCTCCGCAACGTGTCGTTCGCGAACCTCACGGAGATCGACGGCGGTCTTGTTGTCGTGAACAACACAAAACTCACGAAGGTCTACGGCTTCCCGAACCTCGAGCGCGTCCACGGCACGATCGAGATGGAGGGCAACCTGACGCAGGCCTCGTTCCCGTCGCTCGACGAGGTCGACGGCGGCGTCTACATCGACTCCGACAACGTCTTCAACTGCACGACGTTCAACGAGGCCCACGAGAAGGGCGACATCTACGGCGACAACTACGTCTGCCGCGGTGCGTCCACGACGATCTCGACGACGCTGTCGTCAGCTACCTACACGAAGACGTCGTCGTCGGGCAGCGCCACAGCGAGCGCGACCGCGACGAAGTCGTCGAGCGCGACCGCGACGTCGTCGAAGAGCTCCTCGAGCTCCTCTTCTTCTCGCAACAACGCGATGGCGGTCACGGGCAGCTCGGGTCTTCTCGGGTTGGTCGCTGCCGCTCTGTTGGAGATCATATAATAGCATAAGTCGCACATTGATAAGTTAATATTTAAATTCATTGAAACACGATCTCGGCTGTGAAATAGGCTTCTTTCACAGTGCTGAGTGCTCGGCTTCGTTCGCAGTGTAACTTCGTCACTTGGCTGTCTTGCGTAGACACTCCTAATAAGGGCCTCGTTGAATGTTATAAACCGAAGAGATGATTCTTCAAAACGTACGCTGCAACGGCCGGAGGAGCTGCTGCCAAGAGGTTTTCCTTACTTGTGCGCGCGAAACTCGAGCTGACCCCGTCTGTGTCCGAGTGCCGCTCACACACGGTGATGCGCTCGACGTACGGCGCGAAGACGGATTCTCGTAAATAGTGCGACTGTGAAACGACGCTTATGAGATGCTGGGTCGATAGCGGGTCCTCTTTTCTAAGAAGCACGACAACACGCACAAAAGAGAATAACGTTTGCAGAACTTGCTCCACGGGCTCGTCGTAGAATCTCTGCTCTCCGAGCCGCAGAAGCGTATCAAAGCCCATAGCGAACACGGCGTTAGTATCGGGAAGCCTTTGCTTGACTGTGCGGGCCTTGTCAATGAACTTCGAGTGTGTAGTCAGGGCCCAGCCGACCTTGTTGTCTTCCGGGAACTCAGCAGCCACCATTATCTGGATCATCTCCAACCGGCGCTGCAAATCCTCCTTCGAAACGCTGGGCTTATCGGCGTTACCCGTAGCGAGCATGAATATTAAGTAGCAGTCCGGGTACACCTCGCGACACAGCTTCGCGAGCTTGACATGGGCCTTATTTGGCGGATTGAAGGAGGCGTCTACGAATCCAACATCAGAATTTCGCGGGACGTCCACGCTCGTCCACAAATCCAAGGAACTAGCAAGAAACGTCTCTATGTTCATGTGACTGGGACCCGAGAGGAATAGGAAACCTCACTAATCGCAATTAAGTGCTGCTCGGCGGAGTTAGGTAAAATAAATAGGCTAGTTTTTTTTGTTCTACGTTGTTTAATCATGAATTATGTCCCAGATCTGCTCACACAAATTAATGAATCTCTCCTTCTTCTCCGCCGGGCCAATTTTCTCCGCCGAGCCCAATTGGCTCGGCGGCGCCATGCTAGGAGCGAGGATCGGTTTCCCGGAGAAAGAGTGGTGGCTCTCCGGAGTCCAATTCGGAACCCGGCTGTAGAAGTCTCTCGACTGAGAGGTCGTGTGACTCGACTGTGAAGTCGTGTGCGAGTGGCTCCGCGATGGGCTCACATCATGCTCTGTTTGCATCGACGGCATCAGTGGCGGAAGAGGTGGAGGCGGCGGCGGCAGCAGCGGCGCGGGCGGTTCCTGAAACGTTTGTCGCATCATGTACGGGGCCGGAGTGATCTGTGGCAGGCGTCTGCGCTTTGGCTCCTCAGGAGAGTTTAAGGACCCACGGACACTGTGGGGGCGCTTATGCGAGAGCAACGGGATCGACGAGTACGGCCCGCTGAATTGGCGCTCGCGCAGCAAGGCATCGACGTCCAATGGTTTTGGGATGTGGCTCCGCTTCAAGCCAAACGACCTACCAGGTATGGGCCAGATTGGCGGCAACTCGCTTTTGCCCATTGTTGACGACGGCGGAGTAACCACATGCGAGCTTTCGACCGAATCGGTCAATGCCGGGGTCTCGTTCGCCGGATGGCTTGTCATAATCGAATTGACCAGATATGAGGAACCGGAAAGAAAAGAGCGAAGATTGGTTACAATGGGCGAGTGCTAATAAAGGGATTTGAACCCAGATCGAAATGCCTCGACGTTATACTCGGTAATCTTGAGAAATGACGTGAGCTTAGTATATACAAGGTTCGAATGCACACCATAAAATCGACCCCGGAGTGGAAAAGTGAGGTGTGTCTGCGAGAAACGTGTCTCCCAAAAATATGCGGCCAAAGAAGGATGATCCAATCATTTCTGGACCACACTCGCTGATTGATCCATCTCACATCACCTCGTTAATTTTTGTAGGCAAGATTCTATTAGTAGACTAAGATTGCTTTAATTTGAAGGGTCCGGTCTACCCCCTGAACCCTCCCTCCACGGAACCGTTATCATTGACGAAGCGTGCTACTCTCAGTCGAATGTTTCGGAGCCCGATCTTAGAGGAGATTCGCAGCAGCGTGCATGCGAAACCGATTCCCTGGAAGGGCCTGAACCGGGCGAAGATCGTCACCGAGGAAGAAGGCCAGAGCTTCGAGAGCCTGAGCCGGCCGAGTCTTGCTGGCCGCCAGGCGCTGGTCGCCGAGGGCGCCGAGAAGTACGCCGGGTTGGTCGCCGCATTGCTCTCGAAGGACATTCGTGACGATCTTGTGAAGTACTTGCTTCTATTTGTCGTCGAGTATGGCGAGATCGTGCCCGAGTTTGCTGCGGCCATGTCGTCGAAGCAGAGCAACTTCAGCACGTTCACGGCGATCTTGGAGGCGAGCGACGAACAGATCAAGCTGCTGGCTGCCCTCAGCATTGCCGTTCTTGCCCAGGGCCAGCTCATTGCGCCGCTCGAGGCCGTCGAGCACCTGTACCGCTTCGTCATCCAGCACCTCTTGCTGACGACAAACGACGACGTGAACTACAAAGATTTGGGAGCACAGATCTTGGGCGTGCTTCTGCAGAACGCGAACTACCGCGAGGCCTTCCATTCGCACGAGCAGGAAGCCGTGCCGGCCGTGCTCGCTCTCGTCGCCTCGGCGCCGTTACAAGTCCAGTACAATGCGCTGCTCGTGCTCTGGATCCTGTCCTTCGACAAGCAGAGCGCGGTTGCGTTCACGCGAGAGCACAGCGTCGTGTCCGTCGTGCTCGACACGGCGCGCTCGGCGCTGAAGGAAAAGATCGTGAGGCTCAGTCTAGCAATCCTCGCGAACATTCTGAAATTCGCGCGGCGCCAGGCCGTGCCGATTCTCATTGCCGAGGGTGCGCTTTCCACGGTGAATCTGCTAGCGTCGCGCAAGTGGAGCGACGAGGAGCTGCTGGGCGACTTGGAGTACGTGAAGACGGAGCTGACGGAGGCCTTCGACAGCATGACAACCTTCGACGAGTACGAGAGCGAGATTCGAAACCACAAGCTCCGCTGGACGCCCGTCCACAAAAACCGCGCGTTCTGGATCGAAAATATCGGCCACTTCCGAGACCACGACTGGAAGGCGTTCCGCGATGTTCTGGACCTGCTCGTGAAGTCCGATGACACGGTCACGCTCGCGGTCGCTTGCCACGACATCGCAGCGGTCGTCACTCAGGACGGCGACGCGAGTCAGATCGTCACAAAGTGCGGCGGCAAAGAGCGGCTCATGCAGCTCATTGCGAACCCAGACACGGAGGTGCGCTACGAGGCGCTAAAGGCGACGCAGAAGATGCTCGCCCACATTTTTGCGTAAAGCACATTATAATACTTAGGTGATTTAATAAATGAACTTTTAAATGAGACTGTCGTACTGCTTCGAGCTTATGAAATCGCCGAACTCGTCTGCGCCCGAGCTATTAGGCAGCGATTGCGTCGTCGGCTGCATGGGTGGCATGAGCTTGCTAGGCTGGACCTTATTAGTGGGGACCAACGGGGTCGAGAAGGATCCTAGCGAGGGCATTTTCGCAGCCGGTTGCAGAGAAGGTTGCAAAGAGGCCTGCAGAGACGACGGCGAAGCGGGCTGCAAAGGCGGCTGCAAAGACTGCAGAGAGGGCTTAAAAGCAGGCTGCAAAGAGGGCTTAGCGGAAGGCTGCAAAGCCGGCTTGAATGACTGCGAGACTACTACCGGTTGCTGCTTTGGCTGCGCATTGAGCGACCATTGATTGGGCGTTGAGCGAGGAGGGGAGATAGTCGGCGCTATCTTAGGCGCAGGCAGCTTAGGAAGCGGCGCCTCCTTCTTTTCGAATAGTGCCGGCTTTGCTTCTGACTCCGGCTTGAACTCCGATTTTGGCTCGGGCAATGTGGTCGTTGCAGGCTCATTAAGCCAGTCGTCATCGTCGTCGGGCTTGTTGTGCGCCAGCAGCTTGACCTGCGCTTTCTGAACAGTATCTATCTGCGCCCGGATAATGTTCATGACTTCAGTGAACTGCGCCACGGTGAACTCGCGAGTGAGCGAGCAATCAAGCAGGTGCGGCAGCACGAGCGTGAAGATCTCCTCCGACGAAAGCCTTGGCGCCGTGGTTTGCCACAGCTTCGCTACGGCCACAACCACCTGTGTGTCGCGAGTCTTCATAGCGCATAGTGCAGGAATGAGCCGGTCCAATATCAGAGTTTTCGAGCTGCCGCGCTCTACAAGCACACCCAGCGACTCTGTGGCCGCAACCTTGACGCTGCGCGCGGGCGTGGCCGCAAAGCAGTCGATGACGGCTGGGAAGAGCAGCTGCTCCATCTTCGGAACCGTCAGGTTCCTGCTGAACACAGCAGTGGCCTTGAGCACTGCCGTCTGCAGAGGCACGTGCTGCGCGTCATGATGTTTGAGGACGTCGACAAGCAGAGGCAGGACAAGCTTCGAGAAGTCCTTGTCGCTAGTCGAACGCACGACGAGGTCGATGTTCGCAGCCACGCTTTCTTGAAAGGGCATATAGTCAGTGAGACTGGCAAAAACGGGCAGAACCTCGTCGCTGAACGAGAGGCTGCTCATGTCGTGCGCCGCCGTGAACAAGACGTTGCCGAGCGCCACGCCGGTCGTCGGCTCACGCGGCCCGCCCAACTCGGCGACGGCAAACTTAACGATTTTCCGCAACCGGATGTTCTTGGGGAATGTCGGCACAAGCTGCTCCAAATGCTTGAGGAACGCGACCTTCTCGTCCACGGGCTTCGCTTGGTACTCGTCGATTCCTTTCAAGGCCTTCACTTGCGGGCTATGGAAGAAATCGGTCGTCTCGAGCATGTCGATGGTGATTCTGCCATCGGCACTGCGGCAGAACAGCGACTCGAGGTAGGGCCGCAGCTTCTGCGGGAATTTGGCCCCCGAAGTCGCCAGTTTCGAGCTGAAGCGGCTGTATTCGTCGCGGTATTCGTTCGGGTTCCCGTGGGTATTCAAAGGAGGCCGCCGCATATAAATATAGAACAGTACAGCGGCGATGCCCCAGACGTCGTTCGCAGGCACACACATCTTGTCGAGCACAAGCTCGGGCGCCAGATAGTTGTAGCACGGGTGCATGTAGCTCGGCAGCCGCGGGTCTCTTTGCGGCAGCATGAAGCTACCCGCAGTCGTGTCCTCGAGTTTCACGGCAAACTCGAAGCCCATGAGCTTCCAATCGCCCTGCGCATCCACGATAATAGAGTCTGGCTGGACGTTGAGGTGCACCATGCCGATGCTGGTATGCAAGAAGTTGATGGCCTGGGCCACCGTGGTCATGCCTCGAACAACCGTGATATCATCCAGATCGTCCTCCCTAATGGTTTGAACCGTTGAAACGAGCCGCTCGGTCACAAACGTCAGCGTCCCCTTGCTGCTTTCCACGGGTTCGACCACTTTAATGACGCCCGGGTGCCTGATCTTCGTCAATTGGTGCACGCCGTGGTTCGCGAAGTTTTTGATCTCTTCCCACTGAGCCGTATGCAAATCAATGTTGTGTCTACTCAGCAATTTCGCGACCACTTTCTTGCTGAGCACTAGAACACTCACGGGCTCATTAGTCGTCTTGTTCTTCGCGTCATACACACTCCAGCATCCCGTAGTGAACTGCGGAGACTGCTGGATGGAGTACTTGTAGTGGATATTCGACGAGAATGACTTCAGGAAGCTGATCATCGCTAGCTGATCCGGGGGCCCTTACCTCTCGAGGTGAAACTCAGGGACAGGTAGGTGCCGATAATAAGACACGAAAAGAGGACCTTACGAAAAAGGCGAAAAGTGCAGTTGACTAGAAATTTGATGGAATTAATCTCTCTAAAACATGTTCGCTATTAGTGGTAATCACGGGCCTTTGCAATAGATATTGAAGGCACTATATGCTTTATGGAATACTTGAATAAATAAAGACGTTTATAGAACGCGGACGCGCTTGCGGTCCGGCTCGTCAAGGTTCGCGGAGTTTTTCCTTCCCTTGTCGTCACCCACAGGCGTGCTGGCGCCAGACTCGTTGTTGTCCAGGAAGTCGTCGACGTTGAAGCTCTCGTCGCCGTCGAGGTTCTGTTTCGCGAGCCAGTCTTGGATGCTTTGCAACGACGACCCATTCGACTGCACCTCACGGCTGATCTGTTCAAGCTCCTGGCTCGTCAACGGCGGCAAATTCGGCTGTCCGAAGTCGCCCAGTTCCGGGAAAAGCTGCGAGGGGTCTTCCTGTGAGGCGTTCGCCGAGGCCGTTGGCGGGGCCGCGTTTTCGGGCCGAGACGCCTTCGCCAGTTGAGCCTTCGCCAGTTGCGCATCCTCCCTCTGACCGTGCTGCTTTTCGTCCTCCTCGGGACTTGGGATCGGCGAAATATGCCCGTGCTCTTCCTCACCCCCTGTCATAGGCGGCATCGACATGTTCCGGCGCCCAGGGACGCGGCTCGGCCTCGTTGGTGTCCGAATGAGCTGGTTCTGGTTAGGCGCCAATTGGCCCGCTGGCACGAACTGGTTTGCTGGGACGAACTGGTTCGACGCGAGCTGGTTAGTAGGCACGAGCTGGCTCGACGCAAGCTGGTTCGCCGGCACAAGCTGGTTCGTCGGCACGAGCTGGTTACTCATTTGCGGATTCCAATCCGCCGGCGCGTCCCAATAAGGCGCATTGCCGAGCCTTCTCGACAGCGCCAGCGAGGAAGCATCGCGGCCGATGTCGTTGCCAAGGCTCCTTGTGTTAGCCTGCCTCTTGGCATTGTGGCCAATGGGGGTTTGCTCCTCGATTTGGTGCTGCAGCTGCTCGATTTCGCGGAGATCGCCGATGCCCGAGTCAAAGTGCTCCTTCTGCGACGCCGGCAAGAGGTTGTAGTGGTGCTGCGCGTGCGACGTCGCGCCACTGGTTTCCATCATTAACTCGCTCATCGGGTCGTTGAGATCGAGAATCTTCGACTGATTACCGTAGATCGTCGCGAGAAAGCGCAGGATACGGCCCAAGACTTGGCTGTGTTTATCGTACCGCTCGCGCGTTTGGTAGTACTCCGACCAAAGCAGCTCATTATCCTTGCGCACACGGCCCAAGTCCTCACCGATCATCTGCTGCCGCGCCTTTATTTGCTCCAATTCCTTGAGTATGGCCTCAATGGTGCGCTTCTCCCCACTCGTAGCACCTGGACCCGCCGCGGGGCCAGGCGCGGCGGCAGAGCCCTCACGGCGCGCTTCCGCCGACGATGCTGCGACAGCCGACCCAGCAGGCTTGTGGCCCTTGTTGCGCACGATATCCTTGAGCAGCTCGGGCTGGCCCTGGATGAAATTCGGGTTCGCAAACTGCCAGTGCTCCTCGTTACTCTGCATGGTCCCGGCGCTCAAATCCTGCACCTTGTGCCAGCCGTACATGTTCAGCTGGCGCACAAACGATGTGAACCGTTTGTGCTTGAAGTAGAACGGCAGCAGATGCTTCTCAAAGCCCTCACGGTCAACAATGAGGATAGACCGGCCACCGGGCACCCAGCGAATATACTTGTGGTTTGCCGGGTTGTTGACGATGAGCCAGACCTTGTTGACAAACGGAGCATTCGCAAGAGTCCCAGAAGACTCCTCCTGGTCATTTTCGACGGCTTCTTCTTCAGCTTTCACTCCATCGTGCGCCTCGCTGGGTTGGCCGAAACCAGAGGCAGTCCCGTTGGTGGGCGCCCCTAAATCTCCGCCCGCTTGCATGTTGTTGGGAGCCTCAGTTTTAACTCTTGGTCTAGCACCAGCCATTGCAATTGTGGTCCAATGACGGTGTAATCTCGGTCTGAGCTATTTGACAGTCAGAGCAACTTCTAGGGTAACTCGATTTAGGCAGTGTGAAAAAAAAATCCGGGCGGCGATGACTCGTGGGGTACCGCTGCCCACTAGATTTCACGATCTGAGGAGAAGCAAATCGTATGTGATGATGACCACTTATCAACTTGGCGACGCCTATGAGCCTAAGTTATACCATCTTTCGGGACTGAGCTAACCACCTACCACAGTGTTCTTTGCAAAATATGTACATTTACGAGTTTCGTGCGACTGTCGCCGAAATTCTATCCTGCGCTTGATATAAATAATTTTCATGCTTCTCAGATGCTATGGACACACTAGTGACGATCCTTTTCATGCCCCTCACGACTGGCGACCTCTTCGCCGAGCTGGCGCAAGGCGAGTTTGTACTTATCCCGATCGCCCTCGGGATCGACAGATGTCACCTCAATCTGCTTGGACCTATCGGTGACCTGCTGGATGTCCCAGAACCGTTTTGTGTTCTGGCCCGGTGTTGCAAGCGTCCAAGCACTCCCTTCTGCTCCGGCGCGGGCTGTGCGGCCGACACGATGCACATACTCGCGGGGCCCTGGTGGTACGTCGTAATTAATCACATAGTCAATCGGCATGTCGATACCACGCGCAATTAGGTCTGTGCACACAAGAACGCCCGTCATCTCGTCGGAGAATTCGCGCAGCACACGCCGCCGCTCCTGAGGCCGCATCTCGCCCGTGCACGCACGCACTTCAACCTGCTGGCTATAAACGAGCGAGGCCACGAGATTGATGAGCCGCGCAAGTCTTGCCGCATTCTCGTTCGACTGGACAAATACAAGCACGCGCCCGTCGCACTGTAGAAGCTGGTCCGTGAGCACGAGCGGCTTATCGGCAAGACTGCTGCACTCGATAAGGCGCTCATGCAGCTGTTCAGGCAAGGCGAACTCGTCTTTACCATCAAGGCTCTCCTGACCAACCACGAACAACTCAGGCGGAGCAACACCGTGACTCATGACCTGCAAATCGTTCAGTTTAGAAGGATCTCTCGTGAGCGTTGCGCTGAAAATTAGCCGCTGCACCCCACGCTGCCACAGACTGTCGCTCGGCTTCAACGGTAGGGGCAGCTTCTCTTTGAGTACGGCCGTCCAATTCTGGAACGACTGCCCAACGAGCCTATCCGCTTCGTCTATAACTAGCAAGTCCAGATCGGCGAGCAACTGAGGCTTGAGCGCCAGATGCTCAACGAGTCGACCAGGGGTGCTCACAATCACATCAGGAATGTCCTGGTTGAGAAGCTGAGATTCCTTGGTAAGTGTTCTGTCCGTTTTGAAGGACATTATTCTCAGTGGAGTGCCGCTACTGAGCTGCTCGAGAACATGGTGTATCTGCTGGATCAGAACTTTGGTAGGCAGCAAAATGAGTGCGCGCGTGCGTGGCACACGACGAGAGCGCAGTAAATCGACGATGGGTACACAGTAGGCCAGAGTTTTCCCGGAGCCTGTAAAGCTGTTGACCAATATTGGAGACAGAGGATCCGGATTCACACTGCGTTGCGCGCTTAACACGCGCGGGATCACCGCCGTTTGCACGGCAAACGCAGCAGAGAATTTCAATTCGCGCAACCGCGCACAAGTTGGCTCCGAAACACCCAATTCGGCGAAATTGCAGGTAAATTGCGGATCGACAAACTGCGGCTGTACAGGCCATGCCAATGCGGGGACTTTTTGATCCTCCTCCGTCAGCTCAGGCTGCGGAATCGCGCTCAGACCATCGGCTTTCACAGTTTCTTCGACATTTTCACTGAAAACGCTCTTCTTTTCTTTCGAAGGCGCCTGCGCCTCGATTCGCGCCTGTGTTTGCCGGAACCTCTGGAGGATCGTTGAGACCGGCGAGTCTTCCATAAATATTTCACCTTTACGCCCCCTACCCTACCACCATTTTTCAGTTCGATGAGAGCCACGCCGGCCGTTTTCAAGCGCTCTGCATGGAAGGTGCCGCACATTGTGCCACTCCCACTGAAAGAGGCGCGTGAGAAGAAGATGCCGATCCGCACGGATGCACGGGCGTGCACGATTCTGCCCAGTTTTGTCGGCCTCACTTTCCAGATCCACAACGGGCGCGCCTACCACCAGGTCGAGATAAACGAGAACATGATCGGCATGAAGCTCGGCGATTTTGCACCCACTCGCATCAGACACGTCTTCGGTAAGAAGAAGTAAAGCCCTGTACATATAGACCCGTGCGTAGAGATCTCAGCGCGTGTTAATTTTCATATATAATACAATCTACTCCGTACAATGCGAGCTTCGTTTTAAGTTTCTCTTCGCTGGCTTGACCAAACGAGTCTTTCTTCGCGCAGTTTACCCGTGCGGTCCTGCCAGTTGTCCCAGTCACCCCAGGCACCCAGCCGAATGACGATTGCTGTGGCGTTATCATGCGTGCCTAGCATCGCAACGTACGACAGGATTTCACTCGCCGCATCTTGAGGCGTACCGCGGTAGGAGCCACCTTTCATAGCCCGCTGGATGACAATGTCGCTGATCTCCTGGTCGCTCGCAACATCGGTTACGCCATCAGTAACGAGCACAATAAACGCGTCTTTCCCGGGCAAGCGGCGCTCATGGCCGGAGCCAATCGCATACTCTGTGAGCTCCGGCATGGCCCAAACGCCCATGGCCTTCCCCTGGAAGTCGCCGAACGCGCGCGTGTTGACGTACTGCAGAAATCGTTCGATCCCGTCCGATGTGAAGTTGAACGCCTGAGAGTACCTTGCCAGCCTGTCGCTTTCAAGGGGCGAGTCGGCGTGGTGCACGGTCGTTAGTGGCGTGACGTTTCCCTCATTATCAGCAATCAAAGCCCGCGTATCGCCGACTTGAGCGACCACCAAATTCGCGTGGACCCCGCGCTCCCAGAACTGCTGCTGCGGATCCAGTGTGTATATGTATGCGCACGTCGCAGTAGATCCGGTCATCTGGTCCATCTCGAGCTCCTGCAAGTCGGCGGAGAGGAAAGCCAGCGGCAGTCTCACACTGAGATCGTCGTAGTTGCTCTCCTCGTAGGATTTTATCGTGGCCGCATTGAGAATGCGCGCCGAGCGCCAGTACCCGCCGAACTTGCTTTTGTAATTTTCTAGCACGGATTGTTCGAGGTCCGGGATATCGACGTTTTCGACGATGGTCGCGAGCTGCTGCTGCAGAAAATCCGCACACTGAGGCCCGCCATGGCCGTCGAACACACTGGCTGTGAATACCTGCTGGGGTGCGTTGCGAATTGGTAAAGATACAAACCCGAGCACGTAGCGGTCCTCATTTGTCCTCATCATGTTTCGAGAGGTGCAATGGCCAATGTACTGAGGCACACGTCTACTGTCTATTTTCATGACTCCATTGGGTGTGCGTGCGCGGTACTGCACGTCAAAGTTGCGCACAAACTTGTGTACGGATCTCGGAAAGGCATTTCGAATAGCGCGAGAAAGCAACGAGCTAGCGGGTGCGGAGCTAGGCCGGAAGCTCGAGAGCATGCAAAACGCCGGCATTCATGGGAAAAGCTGAATTCGAGGTGTGTGAATACAAGGTGCGTGAATTCGACGTGCGTGAATTAGAACGGTCGGGGCAAGTCCTAAGTCGCTAGCCGCGATAGGGTAGTCAGGTAGTCCGAGCCAGAAACAGAGGCACGCTGCGAAATATAGAAAACAAGTAAAGGTTTCTGTATCATCTACATGCTAGCTCTTCGTCGGTCAGCGAACTACTTCTAAACAGGGGAATTGAACAGGGGATTGATCAGGGGAATTGATCTACGGAACAATTTAGTATATATAGCCAGAACATGAACGTCCTTGCCGACCCGCTTCGATTTAAGGGCGCTCAACCGCTCGTTTCTGTTCAGTCTCGCGCCTCTGCTCGACGGCTTCGCGTTCGCCGCGTGACCGCGTGGTCGGTAGGTTTAACCGTATCGAGTGGTTCTATAGCTATCAATCAGAGCAACCTTGACCCCCTACCTCTAATCATTTAGCAGTGAAGATGACGGATCTGTGCCCTGTCTACGCCCCCTTCTTCGGTGCACTCGGCTGCACTGCCGCAATCGTGTTCGCCAACTTCGGCGCCAGTTACGGTACCGCCAAGGCCGGCGTTGGTGTGGTCGCCTCGGGCATCCAGAACCCGGATGGGATCATGAAGGGCGTTTTGCCCTGCGTCATGGCCGGTATCATCTCGATCTATGGCCTGGTCGTTTCCGTCCTCGTCAGTTCTAATCTCTCGCAAACGCAGTCGCTCTATACGGGCTTCATCCAGCTCGGCGCCGGCCTCAGCGTCGGCCTAAGTGGTCTCGCCGCTGGGTTCGCTATCGGTATCGTTGGCGACGCGGGTGTTCGCGGAACGGCACAGCAGCCGAAGCTCTTTGTGGGCATGGTCCTAATTCTCATTTTCGCCGAAGTTCTCGGTCTCTACGGCCTTATTGTGGCGCTGCTGCTCAACACGAAGGCGACGGACGCTGTGTGCACTCTTAAATAAATCCCTTTTTCTTAAGTGGTAGTTAAGTGGATAAAAATTACCTTGGTAACAACGAGAGTATGAAGCCGGCCGGGTACAGTGGTCAGCGAGACACTGTGAGGTACCGTGAGCGAGATACTGTGAGATACTGAGAGCGAAATACTGGGAGCGAGATACTGGGAGCGAGATACTGTGAGCGCCATTGCTGCGGTCAGCGAGACCCCTGTCAAGGCGACATTTTTAGAGTCAAGCAAGAGACAAGTCAAGTGGTCAGCGATTAACGTTGGCAAGTGTCGATTGCATGGGCATACGCTTTGTTCTTTGACCATTAAAAATCGCCCCTTATTATGTATACATTGCATAGGTATATAATGGGAATACACTAATGGTGTGCTTTTGTTGGTGCTTAAACTCAACCAACACGGGGCTGATTTTCATAACACTGACTCTCTTGATCTTAACCTCCTAGGTCGTTGTTAGGGTAGGGGCGGACTACAGAGAACAAATAATTTTCAGGGCATCCACGGACTTACTTTTTTTTCACTATTCAAAATGAGCGCTCCGGACTCCCGTGCTTTCCCGTTGGCCGACGCCGCGACTACCCAGCAGATTCTCGACATTGTGCAGCAGGCCACGAATTTGCGTCAGCTCAAGAAGGGTGCCAATGAGGCCACAAAGACTCTGAACCGGGGTATCTCCGAGTTCATTGTTATGGCGGCCGACGCAGAGCCCATTGAGATTGTGCTCCACTTGCCGCTTCTTTGTGAGGACAAGAACGTGCCGTATGTGTTTGTTCCCTCCAAGATCGCCCTGGGCCGCGCCTGCGGTGTGTCGCGCCCGGTTGTGGCCGCGAGTGTGACGACAAATGACAGTTCGCAGATCAAGGAGCAGGTCTACCAGCTCAAGGACAAGATTGAGCGTCTCCTTATCTAAACCTTTTATTTAATGGGCAATGACAGCAATGATGCGGGACAGAGCCAGAGCCTTAGCCAATGTTCTATATAGATACTATGCAAGCCATATACATGAAAAAGAGAGCACAAGCATGGGCACGTTCTGTACCTAATAGTGGATTGCGCGCTATCCAAGCAACCTCCACCATGGATACGCAACCTCCACCATGGATACGCAACCTCCACCATGGGGTACGGAGCTTCATGCATGAGACTAGCCACACGATCAATTTTTGAAAAAATTAGCAGAATGGGAGTGAAACGAGAATTCAGTGATGCAGGATATTTCAAAAATCCTAGCCTAAAATACCCGACCGCCGAGCGCGCCGAGGAAGTCGATGCGGACCCTCCGTACGAAAGGCTTAGGTATCGGCTCTTGAAGCCGCTGTCCAGCAAGCCGCCTGTCAAAACGGTTCTGCATTGGTTCCGCAGAGATTTCAGAATTGAGGACAACAAAGCGCTTAGTGCTGCGTCCAAGCTTGCTAATGAGGGAAACCAGAGGCTTGTAACGGTTATAGTGCTGCAACCCGCCGAGCTGGAGTTCCATGGCGTCGGAAACGCTCGTAAGGCGTTTATGGCCGACAGCATACACGTTCTCGAGGAGCAGCTGCGCGGTCTGAACATCCCTTTAGTGTTCCTAATCGCGAGATCGAAAAAAGAGGTCGCACAAAAGGTGCTTGACTTTGCGAAAGCCAACGAAATCTCGGACGTTCACGCGAATTTCCAGTACGAGTTTGACGAATTGACTAGAGACATTGCAGTGGCTGATTCACTGCGTAGTGAAGCCGTGCGCTTCCACATGTTTCACGACGAAACCGTCCTCGAGCCAGGCACGGTGACAAACCAGCAAGGCGAACCGCGCAAGGTCTTCACCTCGTTTTGGCAGGCATGGATTCCTACTGTTGCGAAAAACTCGAAAAAGTACTTGTCTCTGCACCCAAGTCCGACCAAACAGTCTGCTGGTACAGAGGTGCCAAGCGAGACGGACGACCTCGATTCGGTTTTGCAAATCGATCGTAACGACGTGCCGAAACACGGATGGGAACCGGGCCATTCTGGAGCGGTCTCCAAACTGGACCTATTTCTGAAGAAGAAGATCCAAAACTACGCGAAGAGCCGGTCCTTGCCTGCCGAAGACTGTGTAAGTCGCATGTCGCCGTACATTTCGTTGGGTCTCATCTCCATTCGCGAAATCATGGGGAAAACGCGCGACGAGGCTAACAAAGGCGCAAATTTCGGCACTAGCAATAGCGGCCCCGATGCTTGGGTGCGCGAGCTTGTGTTTAGAGAGCATTATCGGCAGATGATGGCCTGTGTCGTTCCGCACATGGCGATGAATATGCCCTCATCGCTGAAGCTCGCGAATGTCGAATTCGAGCAGGACCCTGTAGCGTGGGAGCGCTGGTGTTTGGGCCAAACGGGCATGCCGTTTGTTGACGCCGGCATGCGGCAGCTGAACGCCGAGGGCTACATGCACAACCGCTGTCGCATGAACGTGGCCTCGTATCTGAAAATGCATCTGCTCATTGATTTCCGTTTGGGAATGAACTATTTCGCGAACAAGCTGCTTGACTGGGATTGCTGCAACAATTCCTTTGGTTGGGACCCGAGTTATACGGTCTTCAATCCGGTCATCCAAGGGGAAAAATGCGATCCAAATGGTGACTTCATACGGAAATGGGTGCCGGAATTGAAAGACGTTACAGGCAAGGCTATTTTCGACCCGTCGGGCCGTCTGCCAAAGGCTGAGTTCGAAAAATTGGGGTACCCGTCGCCAATGATCGACCAGCAGTCGGCGAAGGCACGGTCGATAGAGAGATTCAAAAGTGCTAGCGCTGATGCTAAGCGTGTGAAATCTGAAAAATAAGCTTTAGTTAAGTGGATCTATCCAAGCTAGTGCTGCTAAGCGGGTAAGATCTGAGTAGATAAGCTTTAGGATGGTATCTATCCAAGCCAGTGCTACTAAGCGTGTAGATCTGAGTAGATAAGCTTTAGGATGGTATTTGTCCAGGCTAGTGCTTATGCTAAGCGTGTAGAATTAAGCTTTTTAAAGCGTATCTATCCAAACAACGAAGACACGCGGGCCATGAACCCGGTTTCTTCAGGTTCAACTGGTCTCTCTATAGATGGCGTGAAGCCCTGCAGCGATCTTCGCACAATTTGGCGGCCCTCAGACTCGGCCGCGAGTCTAGCCTCGCCGGCCTCGAGGTCATTTGTATCGCTTAAATAGTCGAGTCCTAAGCCGAAGCCGAGGTAATCTTTGACGATCTCGTAGAAATTGAACAAAGTCATGAGAATGGGAATCACAATGAGCCGCGGAAGCAGCTCATTAAAGTACTTCCCAAGGGCAGTCAAGTTGATGAATTTGCCCAAGAATTCCTGGAACACCGTATTTTTACTGCCATTGAGCATCAAGAAGTTGTAACTCAGCGGCACGGTAAGACGGAGAGAGTAGGCCGCGTAGAAAAGCAGGCTTGACGCATCGGTTTGCAGCGGGACAATGGCATACAGATTGAAGATGCGCATTGACGTGAGCGACAAAATAACACACATGCACATGTACCCGAGGATTGTCGCGGCCAACAGCAGCTTGAGCGTCGACCCGGCTCTGCGGATGATGATGTCCACCAAGGAAAGCCGTGTGTCGGCCACCAGCTCCGACCAGGTGACGACTACGCTCAGCAAGCCCAAGAGCACCGCACCGCCGCGGAAAAGTACCGGCCTCAAGTAGTTCACATACGCAGACTCACTCGTCTTCAGATCCTCGAAGTACTCGACGTCCTGCAGCAGCCGCTCCCAGTCTGCCTGCGACCGCTTCACAAGACTGAGCTCGCGGTAGAACCGGCGGGCCAAGGAGGCGACATTTGTCGGCGTCAAGTCTCGCGGCTGCGCGCGCGACGTCGACGCGCGGCTGAGCGGCATGTTCTGGCTCCGTATTTGCGTGACGAGCCCGTCGATCCAGTCGCTGTACTTCTCCGTCTTCACGGCCTGGAGCGCCATGATCTTAGCCACAACATCGTCGTAGCTGACCTGAGCGTCGCTGTACTGGTCGTGCACAGCCGTCGCCCGTATGTAGAGCTGCGACAGCTTCGAGTTGATTGTGCCGTGCCACAAACCACGGGGGATGTCGACGCAGCCGTGTCCGAGCATCCAGATAACGAGCACCAAACCGTAGGAATGGCTGAGTGCGACGCAGAGCGCCTTCAGGTTCGTGAAGTTCAGACCAGTGCTGACGCCCATGTAGATGATGCCGGCGACTCCGGCCGTGAGCATGATCAGATGGTACTTGAGCGTGCTTCTTAGCGCGTCCTTGATCCTATCGAGCGGATTGTGGTAACCGCTCTCAACATAGGCCTGGAGAACCGGAAGGATGAGCCACATTAGCGCAAAAGAGACCCAGTATATGATACGCCACATCAGCAGCCTTGTGCGGTTGTCCACAGTCTCATCGTTCACGAGATCAAAGGGCACTAATGCAACCGTCGATATGGGAATGAAGAAGGAAATGGAGAGCGGGAAAAGAACGTATAGAGGCAGCTGGCGCAGCGACGTCCATCGCGAGAGAATTGCGATGGTTAGCACCGCGAGAATGGGGAATACAATGAACGCCAGCATTCTTAGAGCTCTCCAAAGCGCAGCAAGTCGCAGGGTTGGGCACCGAGACAGCGGACGTGGGTGGCAGTTCGGCACCGAAACAGCAGGTGGCAATAGCGGCGGGACGACGAGTGTTGTTTTTGTGTGGAGCATTGGCTATCGATGAAGCCTCAGAGGTTAGATTCGGAGCCGGAGCAATTGTTATGCGAAATAAGGTTATGCAACTAAATTATGAATATTGAATGCAACGATAAATGCGGCTCACAGCATATAAGCGAACGCGCTGCCGAGCGCGGCCAAGACCAACGTCAGAATTTCCGGCGCACTGAGCCGTACAGAGAGATTCACGTACTTAGCGGCCGGCGCCCAAGCCGTATACGACTGGGGAATGTATACAGAGAAACTGTACGTGAACGCCGACAGCTCGCCCGCCGATGCGGAATCTGTCGACGACTTTGACGAGTCGTAGATCGACAGCGTATACGCAGCATTGATCAAGTGGAGGCCGCTCTGTTTGTTTGTGTCCCACACGACCGAGGACGTCTCGGCCGACTGGTTCGTGGCCAAAGTGTACGTCTGCGAGTTCTTAGAGCAGATCACCTCTATATTCAGCCCCGACGGCGTCACGTAAAGGCTCGTATAGTTCCAGCCGAACGTGACCTGCGCTCCCGATTTCACGTACGTCGTCGACGAAGACTGCGGGGTTGTGAGCGAGATGCCACCGGCCGGGAGCCGCTGATCGATGCTGGTTGTGGATGCCGAGGACGTTGTTTTCGAGGTCGAGCTCGTAGCAGCCGTCGCTGTTGTTGAGCCCGAGTCCGCTTGACTGTCCTCCCGCCGAGCCAGCTCAGGCGAGCCCTCATTTTCGAAGTCATGCACAAGCTGAAAAGCGTGGCAAAACGGCAGCAGCAGCGCGAGCCAGATCATTGCTAGATCGTGCGTGCGTTTGTGTTATTCTTGGTCGGGTGGGCAGAAAGGGTTCTCTATAAATAACAACATAGGCCTTGTGCGAGGTCGAGCGAGTACAGCGTTACGGGCATGTCCGCTGCTGCGAACAGTTTGTCGCGAATACTGGGATCACTGCGATCCGGGCTTATTCCGACGAACGTATGCCGTGAGTGCATGCTGCTCTTTGAAGCCGCCCTGCGCAGCGGATCCGCCATTGACGAGCAGGTGTGCGAGTTTTTCAGGATCCTGTCGAGCTCGGAGAACCCGAAACAGCTCATGGATGTTCTGACTGAGGACCTGCCGCCCCGGTATCAAAAGATTGGCTATTACTTGCGCGTTTACGCGCTTCGCAGCCTGATCCGCGACAAAGCACTGCAGCTCACGGGCGGCATTTTGGCGAAGATCGCGGGCACAAAAGACGTGGGTAGACTCGCCGTCATTGACTTCATACTGACGCGTCAACAACCGACGGATGATCAGATAAGGTTGCTAAGAGATCTCACAGGAGGCCTCGAGGACAGTCACGCGCTGTCCAGCAAGTACAGCAAACGCCTGGCCGCGTTGACGAAACTGCAGTGTACACTCGACAATGACGTGGACTTACAGAGCACTTACACTCTAGAAGCCCTGAACAGCCAAATCGACAAGATCCCGCGCTGCTCGCCTCGCGCCATTAGGGACTGGATCAGGTCGCTGACTCGGGACAATGTCGCTGAGCCGGAGAAGTTCTCTGTGCAATTGGTGAATTTAGGCGTGCGCGTCAAAACAGACGTTTCAGTAATCATTTGGTCCGGCGCCTTGCACCTGGAGGATCCGGAGAGGCCTACTAAGTACGTGTTCGCTAAAGTGTGGCGCCTAATGTTGGCTTTGAATCATTTCCCGCAGGCCGACTTCTCAGCACTAAGCCTTGGCCTCGAGCTGTGCCTGAGACGCCTTGGGTTAAGCCCCACTGCTGAGCTCGTGGACAACCTCGATAGCTTTGCAGATATCACCGCAGCATTGCTGAAATCCGTGAGCCGCTGGCCGGTTCTCGTGGATACTCTGAAAGGCGAGTTCAGGCCACTAATAGCGCGGCTGCTGATTCAACTCATCTCCACTGCTAGCGGCTTGAAAAAGCCCGTTCCGCAGATCGGTAATCGGGAACTCGACCGTTTGATGGAAATATCGGCATTTAAGAAGCTCTCGAGGGCGAACTCGGTCAAAATTCAGTGGGCCTATTGTTCGCTGTTCAACAAAGTGTACGACTGCTCGCATTTGCTTTCCTTTAAAAAGGCGGATATCTCTATCTGGATAATGCTGGCAAAGCATCACCGGCGCACGCCCGTAGAAGCGTACAAATGGTGCAAACTTATAGCGAGGTCCTGTCAGAAGTCCCTAGAAACAGCGCCGCTGTTCAAAGAACTCTATTTCTACGACCTTCTGCCGCAGTTCACTTTCCATCATGAGATCCCCCTCGAGACGCTACGTGGAAAGCGCGAGGAGTTCAGCAACAGTGGCGCCGAAGCCGCTTCGCTTATGGACTATTTCGTGCGGTCTTGGCACTTGCTAAACTGGGAAGGCTGCCATGCGGACGCCCTTAGATGCCTCGTTACGGCCTTTTCAATTTCTCACCGGTTCTGGGGCGCGAATGCAATGCGAACAATGGTATGTCATAAGCTTTTAGAGAGGTACGCTGACGCGTTGCAAGTACCAGCTTCGGAGTTGTACCACGACTCGCTCGTTGGTTCCTATACTTGTGAAGTGCCGCCCTGCCTTGAGCAGTCTTTCAACGCTTGCTTAAAGCTTCTATGGCCGTACAACGCTGAATCTGAGACGATCTGCTCGATTCCCTGGGTGAAGAGGCTCGAACTTGCCCGTAGATCCGACAGCTCCGATCTATTCTTCCGAGTCTCGGGGAGTCCTCTCTATGCGAGCCGTGCTTATCATACTGGGCGGAGCGGTGAGATTTCTCAGAAGTTCGTGATACCAGAGAATCATCTATGCCTGTGCTTCGATTTCGACGATTCCGTGCTCACAATCAGGAAGTACGAAGGAGCTCGTCGAGATATCCTGCGGGTTCCTCTGACGAGGCCTTTGCAGGATATGCTCTGTGAATTGGATGAGAGTGTACAGGACAGTGTAAAGGCCACCACAAAGGATGCAGCAGATTTTTGGCAGGACCAGTACGCGAGGGACCGAAAGTTCGGGTTATTATGCGCTGAAATCGAGAAACATCTGTTCGGCGAGTTTTTGGGATTTTTGAGAGCTCAGAACGAGTCGAGGACTCTGCATTTTAAGCAGTTAAACTCTCGCGAATTGATGATGCTTCAATTTGCTTATCACTACAAGTCGCCAGCGATTTCTAAGGGAGAACTTTTCCCGGACCTCGTGGACCGGTATGCCTCTGAAATGCAGAATGAACTCAGAGAATATCTGGCTCAGCATCCTCCAACCGAGGATATGTCGAAGATTGTTTTGGTTTGCGATCGCCAAAGCTCTTCAATACCGTGGGAGTCACTTCCGTTTTTCAGGTCGAGAGTAGTCACGCGGGCACTCTCGTTAAGGCATCTACAGGAACTGCTTGTCGATGGCCATCCGCAGCAGACCCCTCAGGTCACGTATCTAGTGAACCCAGAACAGAATTTGCCGGACACGTACCTGCCATTACTGAAGCGGTTCAAGCTGCGAGGATGGACAGGCAAACACAAAGAATTCCCCACAGAGTCCGAACTGCGCGAGCAACTCCAGTCGGCCACAGACTTTGTATACGTGGGCCACGGCTCGGGGCAAAAGTTTCTGCAAGGATCCGACTTGAGGCGCATGTACGAGTCGCCGTCGAACGTTTATTTATTAGGATGCAGCTCGGTCGCTATCAAGTGGCCGCTTCTGGATACAGACGTCCTTACTGACTACGCCGTCAAGGGGAGTCGAATCATCATAGGGAACCTCTGGGCCGTCAAGGACAAGGACTTCAATCGGTTCAGTGCAGAGTTTCTGAGTCGCGTGTTTGACGAAGGCCAGCCTATTGGTGAGGCGCTTCAGGCATCGCGCTCGGTTTGCGCACTTCCGTATTTGACTGGCGGGTCTCTCGTCGTGTACGGGCTCCCATAACTTATTTATTCGTAGTTTTGTGCTAGCAAAATCTATTTTCTTCGTTTTCTATATACAAACGTGTACTTGTAGACGTACCCCGCCAAATGCAGGCCATGCTTTCTCGCATCAATTTTCGCCGGAATCAATTGCTTCAGGTCCGGGAATTCGGAAATATCGATATTGAAGGGAGCGAGAGTGTCGGGGGCTTCGGATACCGTGCAAACAACCGTGTCCTCTTGAGGCGGCTCAGCCAAGTACCTGCTCAGCATATCTTCAATTTCTTTAAGCAGCACTTCTCTGGCCCGGTAGCGTTCTTCCAGATTGAGCCGCGGTATTGGTAATGGATATTTACCAAGAAAATGCTGGCTCGACACGGGTACTGTCGTATACTCCGGCCAAGCCGATACCCACTTGCGAGGACCGCTGAAAACGGCTTCACGACTCACAGCACCAATTTTGGCATCAGCAGTCACTCCGATTTTGTTCAGAATTGTTGATGGGTAGTGCCGGCTCGTGCGGATATCCATTTTCGGTTTCGCGGCCAACATCCGCACGAACACATTGTTATGGAAGCCTGGCAATGAATGTTTGGACGGTTTCCCCGTGCCTCCTTTCGGAGCAAGGCTCTGCAGTGCTTCCTCGAGCGAGACCGAAGGTTTTGACACCTTCATAAGAGGGTGGGTATAAAAAAGATTATAGTAGTGACGTGATCTACATACAAAAACCAATTCAGGAATTATGACAAACTACTCTTCATGAGCTTCTAATAAAGCGGCAACTCGCGTCGCGATCTGAGGTAACCGATTAGCCTCGAACACTGAGATCTGTCCGTACGGGAAGATGCCCATGTCCTGGAAGGCGCGGCGCGAGTCCGTTTCGTCGAGCGGTGTTTTCAAAGCGAACTTAGTCGATGCAATCATTTCGTCTTCAATGACCGGGTCCTCCGGGTGGAATGGGAAAATCTCTTCAACGGCGTTGCCCGCACCGCGCTTGACTGCTCTTGGCGCATTGCCGTCGACCTCGGACGCGCGCTCCGTGTACACACGGGATGGGAGCAGCAGATAGTCGTAATCGAGCCGCTTTGCCGCATACTCCTCCGTCAAAAGCTGGTACAGCGGCGGCACGACGTCGTACGGCATGTTCAAGAACCGCTCGCTCATGAGCCAGCCGACTTTGCTGCCGCGTATTTGCTGCAAGGCGGCAACTACTCGAGGTTCGGCCGCGCACCTTTCGACCCAGTAGTCGAGAAGCTTCGCAGTCTCGCCGGTTGTGGTGTTGAAATCCGCAATGGCAAGCACCGCCAACACGTCATTGTACTCCTTATCGTCTGCCTTGATCGTCGAGCCCACTTTTGCCTCAGTGATGAGCTGCGCAAGCGCACTCAGATTGAAATGGACACTGTCCTGGCCGAGCAATTGGCGGATCAAACTCTTCAATGAGAGGAAGTCATCCTCAACGATATCGAAGAAGTCGAAATCGACGTTGACGAGGTCGGTTTCGTCTATTTCGACTTCCTCAGCAATTTCTTTTCTTTTCACCATTTTTCAAAAAAACCCTCCAGGGCTGGAAAAGGCCTCTTATGAAATTGCAACCCGCACTCAGTGATCGTTATTTTCTACATTAGATACGTAAAATTACTCCGGCTTTTTGCACACAAAGAGCAGCATCGGCGTGAACACGCCCTCCCTGCCGCCGTTCGTGAGGTGCACGGCCGCCTGCTCGAGAGCCTCAGTAACCTTTTTCGAGCCCTTCGGCGCGATGCCGATCGTCTCGAGCAGCGACGTGCCCTGGGTTGTGAGCCAGCGCCCAATTGTCGACGTGCGCGCGAACGTGAACACATCGCCGAGCGACTGGATGTAGCGCCAGTCGCCGCTCAACGGGTACCACCACGGAATGTCGTCGCCGACGTTCGCTAAGTCCTGCTCGTGTTTGATCTCGAACCCGACATTCTTCAGGGCCTGGCGCGCGACGCGCTCGTTGTACATTTTCGGGATCCCGTCGCCGATCTCGATGCCGTACGCGATCTCGCGGTGGAACTGGTTCGACTCGTCGAACTTGTCCGTGAGCACCCACTCGTACACACCAAAGGTTCCGCCGGGCTTCAGCACGCGGTAGATCTCACCATACACGCCCTCGAGGACGGGCGCGTGCACGGTGGCCTCGATGGCGTAGACCATGTCGAACGAGTTATCGGCGAAGTCCATTTGCATGAAGTCGCCCTTCACGAAGTTCAGCTGGTCGGACATGTTGTTCTCCTTGGCCCAGTTATTCGCGCGCTCGATCTGGTAGTCGTTGTTGTTCAAGCCCGTGATCTTGCAGTTCGTGAACCGGCTGATCTCGCGCGCCGGGCCGCCAATGCCGCAGCCGACGTCGAGCACATTCATCCCGGGCTGGATGCCCATCTGCGCAGCCAAGTAGTGCTCGTGGCGCGCCGTCGCCTGCCGGAAGGGCTCGCCCTTGTAGTACCGCGAGAAGTGGAAAGACGGCCCCCACCCGTACTCATAGAAATCCGTGACCAGGTTGTAGTAATGCTTCGTGAGCGTCGAGTAGTCATCCAAACGCTGCTGCTGGTCCTCCTCCGTCTGCGTCACGGCGTCTTTGTTGTCCCAGTGCTTGAAGTACCCGTCGATAGCCTGGGAGTGGGCCTCGCGGTCCTTACTTGCCAAAGCGCGCACGCCGCTACTCTTCGAGTCGCGGTGCAGAGCCTTGGCGAACTCCTTGTCCTGTTCGTACTGCTTCGGCGCGAGTTTGACGTGATTTTGTTGTCCCTGATCCACCATATCTCCGTTTTTTTTCGAGTGCCGCGATGTCAAAGGAATGCGTATTGGTTACGGGTTTACTACCGCTTAGCAGGGTTTTCCCCATTTTGGGGTGACAGAGCCCCTGAATAGGAAATTTTCCACTCGCGAAACCTGTGAAAGGCAACCGTGCGCGTCAACTACGAGCGGTTATTTAACACCTCGACGCGCTGTTCTGGTGGTTTACTGCGAATCCCAGATCTGCAGGTAGTAATTGGACCAGATCTCAGATAACCAACCCTTACGCGTCATCGATCAAGACGTGGCAGTTACCCGATCGAGAGCGTTAAGGCCTTGAACTTCCGTCGCGCCGAAGCATTTCGCCGGGCATTCGTGTTGGTTTGCCTCTCTCGAAACGTTTCAAATCTAGAGATTTTCACTAAGTTTGCCTTAGTTCGTTGTCTATTACGTAGTGAGATACCATCTAGTTTCACCGATCTCGTGTTCCTCAGCGTATTCAGTACTTTCTGATCGACCGAACCTGCCTCTGAGAGCCATTAGTTTGCTCCAGGCTCTGACCTCGGCATCTCTGATCCTTACTTAGTGAGGTCCAGGGTTATTTCTCAAGCTCACTTTTCATGGCATTCTCCATACTCCCGAACAGCCTGTTCGGGTTTATTCCCCTACAGGTCGGGGCCCAGCTAGTCGCGGCCGTGGCGGTGCTCAACAAAGTGAGCGCGCTTTACGGTTTGGGGGCCCTGTTCACGGGTAAAGGCTTGACGCCGATGCAGTGGATCACGAACATTATGTCCGTGTGCGTACTGCCGATTGTCGTTATAGGCTACTTCAGCATTCTGAACCGCCGGCCACTCAGGACGCTCGCGTACACGCACTTCTACATCCTGGACTGCGCCGTGAGTCTCGGATTCACTATTTATTTCATTGTCTACTGGTTCACCGTCGCGGGCAAGGCCTCGAATAATCCACCCCAGGGAGACGCCACGAACGCGCTGCTGGTCCGCCGGCAGGGCCACGACGGCCACACGGCGACGCACGCAACGCCGGACAAAAGCATGACCGTTGGCCAGGAGCTCGCGGCAACGATTGTTTACACATCCATCTTCTTGCTTGTGCGTGTTTATTTCATGCTCGTGCTAATCAACTACACGCGCACGCTCGTGCGAAAAACAAACCTGCGCCCATACAACGGCCAGCCGGTGGGGTCCTTTGCCGCGAAGATCCAGTACTCTTTGCTGCATCCGCTCGAAAAGTTCTGGCTCGGATCGCGCGCGCGGCGCGGCCGGTCGCGGTCGTTCGGCCCTGCGGAAACGGAGCGGCTGTAAAACGTTCCCTGGTAGGAACACTAATTTATTTAGCCCCTGTTCTCGGTTCAGTTTGGGAAGCTGAAAAATAATAGAATAGCCTCTGCTGCGCTCGAGCCCACACATATCACCGCAACTTGTTGTGAAGATAAAGTATAATACTACATATGCACATCACTGGTAGCGCGAGCTCGCCCAGCCCTTCACTGCGACGCAGCAGACGAAGTAAGCCATCATGAGTACGGTGATCCCGACACTGACATTAAGTGTGAACATTTGGTCGAGGCCGCGGTAAATCATGCCCTCGACGGACTCACGGTTCGAAGCCATGAAGATCATGCCGCCGCAAATCAAGAAGAAGCTTACAATCACTTCTGAGAAGGGGCGCTGCGGACGCTCGGCCTCGGCGTGGTCCAGAGGACGCGGCTTGACCTTCAGCAGCAGCAGCGTCACGAGCCGGAACACGCCGCCTAGACTCAGCATCGTGCCCCACTGGATGTGGACCGCCGTGCTGAGCGCCGTCTCTTGCTCGTGGTGCGACATGAGCGCGCCCGTCCAGAACACAATGACGGCCGGCATCGGGTTGTACGACCAGCCACGGCGCACGAAATGACTTGATTCCTCGTGCTTCAGCCCGAACGAGACCTCGGCGAGCGCCTTGACAGTCGGGGACTCGAGCACCATGCCGCAGAGCCCGCCGCCGAAGAACATGAATGCAATTGACACATGCTGCAGGTCCTTGTGTGACCACTTGCCGCCGTCGTTGTTGCCGAGGTGCTCGAGGAACACGTTCGTCGCGCCATAAAAGAAACAGAGGAACGACTGGATGAACTCGACCGTTGGGTACTCGGGCCACATCTGCTGCAGGATGTACAGCCCGCGACGGCCGTTCGTCTGCGTGCTTGTTTTCGAGACGTAGACCTCGTTCCAGCCCCAGCCGGACCGCGAGCCCGCGCCGAGGTACCTAGCGAGCTCGACGTAGCCGAGCAAAAAGAATACAAAGCCTTTGATGAAGTGCGCCAAGAGCGCATACACGGCATGGCCTTTGCCCATGAGGAACGCCGTCGCGAGCCCCGTGAGCAGATAGCTGTACCCGACCAAGAACATCGGGTAAGTCAGAAGGTGGTAGAAGAACGAGGCCACGCCGCCCAGAGCCGCATTAAGTCTCGCGAAAATGCGGTTCTCGGCGAGCCGCGCGACAAGCTTGCTTCCTCGCGGCGCCTGGCCGTCGACCTCGAGCGGCTGAATTTTCGGCGCGTTTTCGCGGTCGATGTCGAAACTCGAGAGCTCCGTCTCGCTGCCCGCGCCCTCCGTCGAGGACAACGACGACGACATGCGGCGCGGGCGCTCGTCGGCGACGTTGCCAGGCCCGAGGTTGCCGGCATTGTCGTAGAAGGGGGAATCGTTATTAGCCGACAAATAAGGGTGGTTGTCAGCAGCCAGGTACGACGTGATCGCGCGCAGGACGACGGCGAGCCAGCGCGCAGCCTCGAGAACAACCATGGCGATACTGAATCCGGAGTAGCTGTTGCCCGGGTACAGTTTCGGGGCGGTTGCCGCATACAGCGCGAAGCACAGCAAGCCGAGCAGCGCGAGACCGCTCTGGACGGTCTGGAACGGGATGTAGAACCATTGGGCGCGGGAGTCGCCGCAGGTGAGCAGCGAGATGGGCGCCATGAGCCCGTACGCCGTGACGACGAGCAAGGTGTGGCTCCAAAGCAGGAACTTGCTCCCATCGGGGCTCGAGAAGAACGTCAAAGTCGAATATTGCTCCCAGTACGCACGCTGCTGCGGCTCGAGGCTCGGATCTTCAAGAATAGTCCGGCCGTGATGGTGATCGGAGGACGCTGGGCTTGGCTCCATCGTCATGTTTGCGTCCTGCATGCCGCTCATTCCGGCCATTCCGGAGCCCGATGCCGCTGCGGCTGGCACAGACGCTTCGGCTTCTTCATGTCTCCTTATGGGCATGACATGGGCCGCGGCAACAGACGCTATAAGCAGGACTGAAAATCGCATCTATAGCCGAAAGACGGTGAGTGTGGATGAGTCTGTGAATTTGCTCGGAAGATTATGTTCGAACCTTAGCCCTTAGACCTTCCAGAATGACTGCACTCTTTCTTAATCCTATTCTCCCTGCGCACCAAGATGTCGAAACAGGTTCTATATACGTCGATCCGGTAAAAGACTATGTAAGTAGGCTTATTTTTGCTGACCGTCTGTTTGCCACTCTAGGGTTGTGAGCAAAGTCCGGTGGCTCTAACGGTAAAATTTTTGAAGAGGTTAATGGGATCGAGCTGCGCGGAAAAAATTAGATATTCTGGGTTTTAACAGTAGAAATTAAATGCGCGGGATAATCCGGTCTTTCATTGTGTATCTCTCGTCGTCCCGTTCTTCAATACGGACCCCAACCACATTTCCAAGGCGGTATGAAATCAGCTCAATTGAGGTCGTACCGCAACCCTCGTATGTAGGTAAAATTTATAGCCGGGCGTGCCGCCTCAGGATAGGTGCGATTACGAGCGGATATTTTTGGACCCCAGGTTTTCATGGAATTGGGGTAGCTCAAAAGACTGGGTGGTGTAGAATTTAATTAAGAGAAGGTATAGAGCAAGGTAGTCGGGGCTGTGTGGCCTTATTCAATTTATTTTTATCTCGTAGTTTAAGCGGTGAGAGATGTGGGACTTATATATAAAGGCTGCGCTTCAGTTAGTATTATATAAACAGCACGGCTAATGGCTAAACTCGAATAAGATCATGGGCACAATCACGTGGAACCCACCGTTGGCTCTGTCATTCATGTGCGGCAGTCCCAAGTCCTTTCGATCACTCTACAGCAGGCTTGTCTTTCTCTATACCGAGTGGCGCAGTAGATTACTAAAACTTCGATCAAGGCCCGATGGACCGGGAAGAACACAGGACCGTTGGTGGGTGGAGGGTTTGTGAAAAATCCCATTCTTTCACCGCTCACTTCTGTCCGTCGCTCCAATGAGCCTCGATAAAGATCTGATTACGGGCCGACTTAATGTTAATGACTATTTAGAGGCTAGAAAGGGTGATATACAGAAAATTGAGCACCTACTTAGTAATTCTGGAGCGAATGCCAAGAAACGAGCGTTCCAGTCGCTGCCTCGCACCGAGCGCCGCCGCGCAGCGAGCCATGACCCGAAACGCGTGCCGCGTAAACGGGGACTTCGAAAACGGGCAGAGATCGAATCGATTCGGGATAACTCGAAGAAACCGGGCACTCATCAGCGCTCGCTGCCGAAACTTCCGCCAGTGCCTACTCCGATCGATATGTCTACTTTCAATGAGAAGGCAAAGCCGCCGAGTTGCGACACGAAAGGTCTCAGGTACGGCCACCGTCAAAGAGACAAGATTTGGCTGCCTACACATGTCTGGCATAAAAAGAGGGCACATATGGTTTTGCAAGCCGGAACCGTTGTCCCGCTCACAGCCTCACAAAAGCAGTTCAGGCGGACGTATCGATTGATGTCACATATCGACGAACGCGGTGCTATGGCTTGGGACTCAAGCTACTACGCGACTATCGTCGTACGCAACGCGGAGCCGCGCAATCTAGCGGCACTGTTCCCACACTGCGATGCGCCACTATTTGTTTCTGGTGAAAAACTGTGGCAGGGCATTTCTGGCAATGGCCCGGCCAGTCTATATTGGTTCAGCGACAAATGCGCGGCTATTCAGTGTAACCCGCTGCTGTTCGACAAATTATGGGACTTGTTGGCCCAGTTCGAGCGGGAGGACTGCCGGTATGCAGTAGGAAACATCGATTTGATGGGTCCAAAAAAGTTCGAGGCTGCTGCGCGGCTTTTGAAGGCCAACGAGAACAAGGCGTGGCGGGACATCGTGAAATCCGGGATCGCTCCTTCCAATTTCGTGCTGCAATTCATGACCGAAGATCCTCGGATTACGAATCGCGGTAATCACAAGTTAAGTCCAGAGCCAGGAGCTCTGTACTCTAAGGAGACGCGCCAGGAATCCCTCGATAAAAATACAAACATCCCTGCAGTGGTGATGCTACTGGAAGATGGCCGGTTGCGGCTTTCATTGCCGCGGTCATGGGTGCTCCCGTTCTGGCTGAATCTGTTCCAAAAAAGAAGCATTTTGCTTGGAGGCCAATTAGAGCTGAACCAACTCGCGCTCGAGAAAGGCTTGCCCTGCTTCCCGTACGACTTTCCCGAAACTGAGGCGGGTAGCAATGTGCTGATTGGACCTAAACAAGCTCGCGCTAAGCAGTTCATACGACCCAAAGTTGGAGGCGACTGCGCTTACCATGTGACTATAGACGCTTCAGGTCGCGGCGTACCTATGGTTGGTCATGTCCTCAAAACCGACACCGAGGAGGGCGTTGTCACATCTGGCAACTACGGCTACTCCAAGGCTAAAGGCATTGGCATTGGATTGATGTCAGGAAAGGTCTCTGCATGCAGTGCGTTGGTAGTGGATCCTAAAACTGGAGGTTCCTTTGCCGTTCAATTGAGACCCGTCTCAGCAGGCAGCGTTCTGTAGTACACGAAGGCTACCGCATGCGACTATTTTAGCATATATTAATGTAGTAGATTGTGTGATCTATTGAAAGCTAATCATTTAGAGATGTCAGGCTAATTTTCTAAGATAAGCCTTTTCTGGTGAACCATAAACATTCTCTTCCGCTGAGAGACCACCTCTGGCGGGTACAGAGCAAACTCTAAGAGCATCTTCCACCAAGTTGTTGATCGCTACACGCAGTAACAATATCCGATGCTGAGTTGCGAGTTCAAAGGACCTCCGACGCCAATAGTCAGCATGAGATTCAGAATTTCAACACGTGTTGCAAGGAAGCGTCTGTGGCACAGTCGTTGCAGAGTGCTAAGGCCTGGCTAGCTCAATCGGAAGAGCGTGTGACTCTTACTACGCTTCGGCGATGATAGTCATCACAAGGTTGGGGGTTCGAGCCCCCCGTCGGGCTAGAGTTAAATCTCATTTTTTGGCACAATTTTTGACCAGTGGGTAGACAGTTTTGATCGATCGCATTCAATTAGCTTGCTAATTTTTTTAATAGCCGGCTTCCTCTGTTTAAACTGCGAGTCTCTTTCTTTGAATAGATATGGGTCCGTACACAAGGGTTCCAAGGATGCTTCCCCATCGGACGAGATATCTCCTTGCGTTTCAATTCCGAAATAAAGAATGCACCCAGGAATTCTGTACAATTTCGAGCTCTTTCAACTAATTTGTTTATTGTCCCGTAGGACTCAGCCACCTGATACGTTTAGAAGGCCACACCTATATAAGGCAGAGCCCTACAAAATTTTTAAGTATCAGTAGGTAATTCTAATGAATTATATTGTACGATCGGCGCGTTTCGCTTCTTGAGAGCCATTCGGTTTGAGAGAAGCAAACTAGTTGAAGGGAGTTTGGCATTCACGAGCTCTCTTCCGTTCCAGCTCCGTAGAGAAACAAAATATCAGTCATTGTGCATCTGGCGGGCACTGCACTGGTCCCTGTGGGGCCGGAATTGCTTTACTTTGATCGCACGGTGAGACATGCATAGAATTAAATAAATACTCTTTTCAAATCTGTATAAAATCGGCCCCCGCGTCCAACGGAGACTCTTCGACTTTGGCCATGTCTATATCTATCTCTGGCTCGCTTTCTGAAGTGGGATCTTCATCGGATGCATTGCTGGCGGCCTCCAGATTATGATTCGGTGAGTACTCGACATTGCACGACTCTCGTGTGGCCTCTCTTAAGAATTGAATGAACTCGGAGACGTTGACCATTTCCGATTTTGTCGGTGCGGCATTCGTCTGCGCTTCCTGAATGGCCTCCGACTTAATGACATGCTGCAACTCACAGTTATTCACAAAGCACTTCCCGTACGTCTCGAAGTCCGGACACTCGAAGACATGCCGCCGCGTGCAATTGAGACCTCGATCGCACCAACCGTTGAGTGCGAAGGTTCGGCAGGTCGGCCTTGACTCCGGATTCGCGCCGAGCTGCGTCATGTGTGCAAATTTACAGCCCTCGTTTGTACAGTTTCCCCGCGCGAAATGCACACACATTGGCGCATTCTCCGCTTGTGGCGTGTGGCTGAGAGTGCATCTGTTTGTTCCCTGTGTCGTACACCTGCCTGTCTTGATGAATTGCTGGCATATTGCCACTCGACCTGGTTTATGTTGGTATCGACACCCGGGCTGATTACAACGCCCCGTGCGCGTGTATATCATGCATGGCTCAATAAGCTGGCTCTTGTGAGCCTTCGGGCCCCGAGACGTCGTCGGAACTCGCGGAGCCGCGTAAGAGTAGCCTCTTCCTCGACCTCTGAATGCCATGGGCAAGGTCGCCTGTGAAAATGAGAGCGAGAAATGTGCTTGAAATATGATGCGCCGAGTGGCTGGCAAATTGCAGATAGAGGGAAGAAAATCACAGAAAAGTTAGCTAAAGAGCTCATATGTACCTTACTTTTATTAACGTCACTTCAACTATGGATCTAGTTTAATGTATACGCAAGCGTTCTGCAAAAAGTCGTCGCTCCGCAGTGACATTAAGCCTTGGGCTCAGCCTCAGCATCGGGTTCAGCCTTCGCAGACTTCTCAGACGTCTTCTCCAACTCGGCCTTGACCTTCTTAAATTCCTGCTCGGCACGCTCAACCCGCTCTTTCGTGACGCGGTCGTTGTTCTCTTTGTAAAACTCGATCTTCTCCCTCAGCTGGGTCTTCGTAGCCTCGATTTGCTCGGGCTTGCTCGGGAGAGAAATATTCAAACTCGACAGAGCATCGATGATACCGATATCCAGGCTCAGCGACTGCTGCGCACCGGCGCCCTGAGCCTTCTTCTTCAAAGACTTGCGGCTGGGAGGCGGACCTTTGGCAGCAGGCGTCAACGCCTTGCCCGAGGCCTGCGGAGCATTCAGAGCCTGGGAGACCGAGGATGACTTCTGACCCTCGGGGCTAGGTGTCGAAGACGGCGAGGCACCCGCAGCTGACTCAGCACCGCCAGCGCTGCTCGGCTCGAAATACTCGAGCAGGCGCTGGGCCTTTTCAATCTGCGCAGCGTAGGCAGGCTCCTTGGCCTGAGCAAGCTTTGCCTCCGCCTGAGAGAGCTTCTTCTCCCGCGAGATGCGTTCTTTAGCCTCGGCCTCGGACGCCTCGCGCTCGTGCTTGCGTGCCTTGAGCTTTGCGTTGAAGTCGGCCATCTCGGCGTCGAAAGAAGCGCGCAGAGCATCCATCTTCGCAGAAACCTCTTTGATCGCAGCTTGAGAGGCACGGCGCGCGTCGTAGCCGCTGTTCAACTTCGAGCGCGTCGCCTGGCGCTGCTCCTTGAACTTATCGAGCTGCTTCTCGAGCTCAGCCTTACGAGCCAGGATTGCGCGCATCGCCTTAGCGTCGATTTGCTTGCGGACGTCTGCGGCATTCTGACGCACTTGATCAATCTCGGCCTGCAGCTTCTCGGCCTTCGCGAAAGACACGCGCAGATTCTTAAGCGCCGTGACTTCTTTGATGTGCTGACGCTCGGTTGCGATCGGCAGAGTTCCGCTCTCGATCTCACGCTCCAGCAGATCGATCTTCGTGTCGACGTCCTTCACCGAGCGGGGACCGTTCTTCGGTTTCAAAAGCTGGACCTCGGTGATCTTCGTGCGAATCGAATCTTCGAGCTTCTTCGCCTCAGCCTGGATGCGGTTCTCGGTCTCACGCAAAACGTTACGCTCGTTGAGCACGTTTGAGTGTTCAGCGCGCAGCTGCGTCTCCTCAGGAGACTGCTGCTGGCTCTGCTGAACAGAATCGATGTGCTGACGGTTCTTGGACAACTCGTCGCGCAGAGTGTTGAGTTCATCCCGAAGAGCCTGCAACTGCTCCATGAACTTGTTCCGATCAGGCTTCGGGATATAGTCGTCCTGCTGCTGCGGCTTTGCCTCGGTTTTTTTGTCGCTGCTCATTTTTCCGTATGACTTGGAAGTTTCAGTTTGTCCAGGGTTCGAAGAAAAATTTCGGTTCGCGGACCGTAAACACATATTATTTTGTACTTTGAGGGGCAGGAAGGCAGTTGTGAAGCCGAGCCTGATTGGGTGGGAAGGCACGATATATGTCTCTCGAGTTTAGTTACTTGATCTAGCTGGTAATTTTTCTTTTGGATAAGGAGGTAGTAGCACTAAAGTGGATAGTTCAGACTATATACGGGTCTACGAAGTTGTGGTTCTAGTTATGCCGTGCTCAGTTCTTCATCTCAATATGCTCACATCTCAAGATGCGCACATCTCAAGATGCTTAGAGATTCGGTACCTTAAGTTCTGGCGCTCGAGCTGAAATTTTATATTTTTCTAAGATACTATCCAGTTTCTTTGTCGATAAACGGCCGACTCTCTTTATTGTGGCACGTCGCGCTCACGACACAGATCATCTGGGTCGCGTTCATCGCTGAATTTTTACCCTACTGCAAAATGTCATTCCAGAAGACGGCGTACGAAGCCACGGCTGAGCGTATGCTCGAGGAGTTTCCCGACCTGGAGCCTTTGGCGACGCGCCCTTCGTCGAGCGAGAGCGCTACAGCGATTGCTGAGGACAAAGAGGGTGTTTTCGAGGGTCATGATATTGAGCAAATCAGACTCATGAACGAAGCATGCATAGCCGTAGACTACGACGACGTGCCGTATGCGGCTGGCTCCAAAAAGACGCTGCATCTCATGACCTCGATCCGTCGTGGCCTGCTGCACCGCGCCTTCAGCGTGTTTTTGTTCAACAAAGAAAATAAGCTGCTTCTCCAACAGCGCGCCACAGAGAAGATCACATTCCCAGACCTGTGGACTAATACGTGCTGCTCGCATCCGCTGGCAATTGCGAGCGAGCGCGGGCCAACACCGGACCTTGACGGGGCCGTGGAAGGGGTGAAGAATGCAGCAATCCGAAAACTAGAACACGAACTCGGTATCCCAGAGGGTGAAGTCCCCTTCGACGCGTTCGAATATATCACGCGTATCCACTACATGGCGCCGAGCTCGGGCCACTGGGGAGAGCACGAAATAGACTACATCTTATTCGCCCACGGCGATCCTCCGATCGCGCCCTCGGCCAACGAGGTGAGGGACTATAAGTGGGTCTCGAAGGATGAGCTCAAGGCGATGTTTGAAGATAAGGCCTTCCATTTCACGCCGTGGTTCAAGCTTATCTGCGAGAACTACTTGTTCAGCTGGTGGGGAGAGAAGGTTGAGAGCGATGCGGAGATCCGCAGAATGCTCTAGCTTTAGACATTTAATTACTTTTGTACACTTACGTCCCGTCTCTTATAAAGTTTAGCTCACAGGATCAGCTAAGATGCGCTAATGCTTTCTGCGTCGTTTCGAATCGCTCTTTTTCTTGTCACTGTTTGACTTGCGTTTCTTTTCACTCTTGGTGTTGGTCTCAAACTCGTCTTTGAACTCAGCCTTCGCGCGTTCCCAGGCCTCATCCGACGGCGGCTCTTCACTACCAAACACTTCCTGGCGCCATTTTCGAAGACGCTTCGACTTGCCGTAGCGCTTACGGTCAGCCTCTTGCCGCGACTTGTCCCGGTAAGACGCGAGTTTCTTGATCCCGGCGAACTGGTTCAGGTCCTGGTCACTGGCTAGCAAGATATCTCTTGCTGTAAGGCCGAAATTCTCGGGCTCGACTTCACGGTACCGGAAACTCGACTGAGCCGGTAAAAGCTCGTCTTCAACGAGGTCCTCGTTGCTATCGACAAACTGCTCGGCCTTCCGCTTCAGCTCTTTGCGAGACTTGCGCTCTCCCTCGCGGATGTCTACACCCTCGTTGTAATACTCGTCGTTGAACAGTTTCAGCATCCGCTTATCCCACTCGGCGCTGTCAAAGTCGCCATCAAGGTCTTCCCGAGAAAGCAATTCCGCGAGTTTCTCATCTCCCTCACCGAGCGCCTCCTCGAGCTGCGCCATTTTGGAGGTGATTTCGTTGACCTTTGATTTCTTGATTTTCGACTTCTCCAATTTCTTTTTTTCTTCCTCTTTACGCTTCTCCTCTTTCTCGCGCTCGCGCTTCCTTTGCCGGCTGCTCATGTCCTTTCGGCGCAATGAAGCTTGGTCGCGCGTGTAGCTCACAATATTCGCAGCATCCGGGTCCTCGAACCGGAAATTGTATGCACTCTCGAATTTTTCAGAAAGGTCGTCGAACTCATCGCTGTCCTCTTCATCAACCACCTCGTTGTACGTCGGCACGGCCTTCTCATTGGCAATCCACGCCTTTTTATTAACGAACGCATTCAAAAACCCATCGGCATCGTCCTCGGGATTCGGCAGCTCACCCACTTCAGGGATCTCGTGTGGCGTCTTGCGTTTAGTCAACAGGTCATCCTCGCTCTCGGCATCTTCGTCGTTATCGTGGAATCCGCGGATTAGATCATTACGAAGATTTTCCTGTTCTTCATTGTAGGTCACCAAGGGCGCCTCTTCTTTATGCTGATTTAGCAATTGCTCACGCTGATAATCCTTCAAAAACACGGGCTTTTCAGCTTTGGACGGCCCCTTTGACTCGCGTGTTCCTTCTGCGCCTACTTCCGGGAAGAAGCGGTAGTTTTTGTCGAGGAGATGTGCGTCGTTCGATTTGAGAGCAGCCAGCACCTCATTGATGCCGCCGTTGATTTTATCTGTGATCAGATCGCCGTTCTCGTCCTCTTCCTCATCGCTTGAGGAAGTATCCACCGAATTGATCTCTTCACGTTGCTCTCTCGCAGACATGAAAAAAAATTAAACCAAACCTGTGAAAAGTTCCGAACATCAATACCGCCAAAGACGCAAGGCGAGATGCGGAGGGACTACTGAGAGAAAGCTAGATAATGAGGAGTTATATTTTACTGACGTGAATTCGATTGGGCAAAGAAAGTCTATGAAAGGATGAGGTTTATAGGATACGAAAAAGAGGTTTATAGGATGCGTAGAAGAGGTTTATAGGATAAAAGAGGTCTATAGGATACGAGAAAGAGGTTTAAGAAGGCTACGAAAAAAGAATTAGATCCCCTTGGCAATATCCAAATCCACAAAGCATCCAGCATTAACTAGCTCGCTCCATCCAACTCCTAACGAATAGAACGCTTCTCTAGGCCATCTGCCAGTTCTGGTCTACCACCTTCAAGCCCTCCTCAATCTCGACAACGGGCTTCCCATCCACGAGTTTCACGACCGCCATACTGTACTTATCCATAGCCCGACCATCACGGTAAAAGAGCACCTTCATACAATCAGCAATTGCCTTTTTCGCGGCCTCTTCCGTGACGTTCTCTTCGTCACCATCTTTGTCAACGACGCGCCTCAAAATCGGGACGGCGATATGACTCCCCATTCCCGTGGCCAGCGACGGCGACGTGTACGTCGTGCCGAGCATGTCAATAAAACTGAGAAACGGCTTGTTGTCCTTGAGGCCAGCCACAAGGATCGAGTTCCAGTACGGGTCCATCTTCGACCTGCGCTGATACATGACGCGCTGAAGATACGACGAGATGTTCGGAGCCGCGAGGCGCTGTGCGGGCTCGTCGTAGCTCTCTTCGATTTCGAGATCAGTCAAGTCGTCCTGCAGCGTCTGGAGGTCACTGATCTCGCCGCTGACGCCGATGACCGTTTCAGAACCGACTTTGAACACGCGCTCCGCCTCAAACCGGCGCATCGAGCCGAAGGAGGCGAGATTATCGGCGGCGATCACAACACCGTTTTGGAACTTGACGCCGACGACGCTCGCGCCAGTCACCTGCGGCGCAAGCGTTGCTGTCTTCGGCGTGGCGCTCGCTGTGAAACTGTGGTCGTACGGACCGTAAACGTCGTCCCGCGGACGGCCCCATTTAGGCTGGCAGTGCTGCATGGTGGTTAGGTGGCGGGGGCGAACGAGGAAGAACAATGGCAAGCTCTACTCAACTGTGTGTCCCTGAGCAGGATCCTAGCTGCCTGATCGCATCCGCGATTTGAGTAAAATTGTGTAACACTGATTAAACCACTGAGAAGTGCGAGATCTATATACCCCCTGTGCGATTTGTGTTGATACGACTCTCCCCCCCTTTTCTATAAAAATACGCATTTCTACCCACTATTCTCTAAAATAGGTTCCCTCCTAAATAGTCTCTAATCTGGACTCGAGCGGCTTTGAACTCCATCGAATCCATCCCAAGTTCGGTCCCTGGCGTCTCGTGGGTTGCGGAAATTCCGGCAGGGTGTCACACATACAATACGCGTCTTTTCTCAGGATGAGTGACGAGTATGACTTCCTGTTCAAGATCGTTCTGACCGGCGACAGCGGCGTCGGGAAGTCGAACATTCTTGGCCGTTTCACCCGCAACGAGTTCAACCTGGAGTCGAAGTCGACGATCGGCGTCGAGTTTGCGACCCGCACAGTCAACGTCGACGACAAGATCATCAAGGCGCAGATCTGGGACACGGCCGGCCAGGAGCGCTACAGGGCCATCACATCGGCGTATTACCGTGGTGCCGTGGGCGCATTGCTGATGTACGACATCTCGAAGCCAGAGACGTACGAAAACGTGAACCGCTGGCTGAGCGAGCTCCGTGAGCACGCCGTGCCGCAGATCGTCATCATGCTCGTGGGAAACAAGTGCGATTTGAAGCATCTGCGCGCGATTGCCACAGAGGAGGCGCAGGCATTTGCGGAGGAGCACAAATTGCTGTTCATCGAGACGTCGGCGCTAGACAATACAAACGTCGACCTCGCCTTCCAGCGCACGCTCACAGAGATCTTCCGGCAGCACGTGGAGCAGAACTTGCTCCACGCCGATTTCGGACAGGTCAAGGCCCCCGAAGGCCCGACGATCAACTTCACGGAGCCGCCGAAGAAGAGCAGCGGCGGATGCTGCTAAAGCCGTCGCGGGACCTCTTGATATTTGTTTTCAGTGTGCTGGTAATTATTGGGTGGATTCATACATAAGTATTTCGTAGAGATATCTCAGTTATAGGACATCGAGCCATGCAGCGGGTGACGAGAAGAGCGACATCTCTTGCCGACGGCGCAGAGCCGCAGATGAGATAAATTTGAATCTACTGGCAGGGGCACAGCACAGCCACAGTAGCACAGCCACAGTAGCACAGCAGCGCGGCCACGGCAGCGCGGCCACGGCACGCACAACCACTCAACCCGAAAACTTGCTACATGTCTCTTGACCGTCACGAACCAGAATACGCACCAAACTTGGCTGTGGTCTCTACATAAGAGTGTAAGATAACATAAGAAATACAATTTACTCCTCGGCCTTCCGTTTTTTTAAAGCCTCCTCGGCCTCGAGCTCCGCAGAAAGCTTTGTGTAGTCCACCTGCTTGCGCTTGCGCCGGGAGCCGTACTCGACCTCGGGCTCGCTGAGCTCGTCCTCATCATCCTCAACGTCGTCCTCGAAATCGTCGTCATCGTCATCGTCGTCGTCGTCGTCGTCGTCATCGTCCTCTTCGTCGTCCTCTTCGTCGTCCACAAATTCGCCATCGCTCTCTACGCCCTCCTCGCCAGAATCGTCGGTCTCAACACCAACGTCGGGCTCTTTCTTAGGCTCGGGCTTGCCCGGCTCGTCCTCTGTGAACGCAAGCGCGTTGTACTTAGCCCGCAGGTCCGCCTTTTTGCTCTTCTTCTTCTTCTTTTCCTCGCGAGATTTGGACTTTCCCTCCAATTTCGCCTCGCTAGCGGGCTTATCCTCCACAGAACTGTTGTCTGCGGGCTTACTTTCTACGCGTTTCTCCTTAAGCTCCGCGTCGTCCGTCATCGGGTTGTCTGTAGGTAGCTGCGCCTAGCCCACCACACCGCATGCACCATACCACCGTGCAGCAATCCACTAGACTGGGATTATAGAAGACGGTCCATCTTGAATTAGCTCTTAATTAGACCAGGAACTCGACCTTGTACGGAGGTGTTCGGCCAAACCAACATTTCGGTCAACTCCGATGTTTTCAGCCAACACCCATCTTCTCGGCAACACCGACATTTTTGGCCTGGATCAATACGGCCGCGTCCAGTCGCGAAAAACCATGATAAAACTGAAATTTTCAATAGCTATTCTGTCATAAAGTGCGAGTTTAGGCTGCACAGAGCACTAACGCAGGAGGTCTGATCCGATTGCCTCAACTCCACTGAAAAATTGGTTAACTAAGATCAACATTTATCAATTTCTCTCTCATTTATCACTATTTCTGCTTGGAACCCAAACTTCGCTACTTTGCATTTTTTCTAAGATTTCTAAGATCGCACATTTATTTGGTTGCGCTACTTTGGTTCCTTTACCCACTCCTAATGGTCAAAGCAAGAATGGCCCGCCTGCTGCACAAGCAGGTACGCGTCATCCTCGCCGATGGCCGGCACCTTGTCGGCACGTTGCTGTCCTTCGACGGTCACATGAACCTGGTCCTTCTAGAAACCCAAGAATTCCGCAAGACAAAATCCGGTGATAAAGTGCAGCGCTCCCTCGGGCTAGTTATGCTCCGAGGCGATATGGTGACGTCCACAATTGCGGAAAAAACGCTTGTTAAGCGTCCCGACGAAAAACAGCCAATCACAATGCAACTCTGATTAGAGACTGAGCGCAATTTTATGAAAATAATGCTGAAAAAACTATTTATATATACTAGATAGTCGAATGACTAGTGTTTTTGATACTAATCGGTGCCAAAAATTCGGCGCTTCCCCTCGACTGGACCCACGGGGTCCCGCTGAGCCGCGCGAGGTCCCGGATCTAGCTGACTTGCCCCTTGATACGCTTATTTTGTCTCAGAGCCTCTGCTTATTTCTTTGCTTATTAACCGCCTCGGGCAACCCACGATCTCACATTTTTTCAAATCGGTGTCACCCTCCGCCTTCTTTGTCGAGTTCCAATAGCCATAGACGCCCGGTCTGTTCTCTGTTGCGAACGCGAGAAAAAAGGAAAAGCAACCAGACGTCCCCCATTTTGCCGCCAAAACTCCATCTCACACGCCTTTGGTTTTCCAATTATTTATTTTCTCCGCTGAGGTCTCGGCTTCAACGTTAATTTATTCTCCGGACAAGAAAGCAACCTGAAATCAGAAAAAAACACACAGGTCAACTGCGAAAGCATACACAAAAACAAATGGCCACTGCATCCCACGAACATTTGCCTGATCTCTCGGCATCGCTGTCGAAATCACATCGCGGCCCCATCTCCGACCTTTGGGGTGCGCCCTTCCGCGGCCGTCCCCTCGAGCGCTCCTCAGACTGCCTTGCGCGCGATAGCTCGCGCGGCCCGCTCATGAGCTCCGCGTCGTCGTCCGTCCACGATGAGGACCACCAGCCGATCTCGGCGTCTCTGTGGCCGGCGTCCTCCGGCGCCATGCCCGTGCCGTCGCTCGCCACGCCCCGCACCGTCGGCTCGATCTCGTCCGTCGGGTCCGCACCGATCCCCGCCTCGGCGCCGATCACAACGCCGGCCTCGATCGCGGCGCCGTCCTCGATGACGTCGGCGGCCTCGATCGCGGCGCCGTCCTCGATGACGTCGGCGGCCCCGATTGCGACGCCGGCGTCGTCGCGTCTTTGGGCACCGCGCCAGAGCTTCTCGGGCTTCTCGGCAAAGCCCGGGTTCGTCCCGGGTGCCGCCTCCTACGGAAGCTCGTGGTCGCTCGACACGAGCGCGCCAATGAACTTGCAAGGCGTCCAGCCTTACTTTGCCATGGGCGTGTCGGCCCCCGTCGCGGGGGCGCCCGTGTCGGCCCCCGTTCCGCCGACGGTGCCCGTAGGCAGCGCTCATGTTGCGGCGATTCCGGTCGCGTCCTCGGCGCCCTCGTCGTCCGTCGTGGCCTCGGTGCCGTCTTCGCAGGCGTTGTCGCCGGCATCGTCGGTCCCCTCGGCGCCGTCGTCGTCAGTGCACTCTGCCGCCTCGTCGAAGGCTATGACCCCGCGCTCGAGCCCGTCGCCGCCGCGCGGCGCAGCTGCCGTCGGTGCGCGCGTGTACCAGCCGGGACATCAACCAGCGCCGCATGCGCACGCGCACGCGCACGCGCCGCACGCGCAACATCATCAGCAGCAGGCGCACGCGCAACAGCACCAGCCGCACCAGCCGCACCAGCCGCACCAGCAGCACCAGCCGCACCAGCAGCACCAGCCGCACCAGCAGCACCAGCCGCACCAGCCGCACCAGCCGCACCAGCAGCAGCACCAGCAACACCGCGGCCATGACAACCTGGCGCGCTCGTACAAGAAGAACGGGCGCCCCAGCACGAACACTGAGCTCTACAAGACCGAGCTCTGCGCGTCGTACATGAGCACTGGTGGCAACTGCCCGTACGGTGAAAAGTGCCAGTTTGCGCACGGCCCGCAGGAGCTGAAGACTGTTGACCGCCCGCCGAAATGGCGGTCGAAGCCGTGCCAGAACTGGGTCCGCACTGGTACGTGCTCATACAACGAGCGCTGCTGCTTCCGCCATGACGTTCCCGTCGGGTACGACCAGCAGCAGTAAGGGACCCCTACTTTTTTTATTTTTTCCCCGAATGGACATCATTTTTATTATTTCTCTGTCACTTGTCGGGGCAAGTGTATTTATTTGTATGGTTTAATTTATGACGAAAGAAGCGAACTAGTTTAAACTCATGCCGTGTGTTGGCCGCAATTGTCACGTACAAGGCTAGCAATTTTTGGGCCACTCAGTCGTTGTCGCGCAAAAGTCTTCACATAGCTTGCCACTGCCATTCTGACCGCTTGCACAAATTGTTTTTGCAATTGCGTGGCTGTCCGGCCACACGGGTATCTATTCAGCCACGAGCGCAGGACATAAATTTGTAAGATCGACTGAGCTCTACCTAGAGCTGTATTAATAGCTTCACCTAGAGCTGTATTAATAGCTTTACCTAGAGCTGTATTTATAGCTATAACCATAGCTAGTTCATTGTACGCTGCCACAGAGAAATGGCCTAAAACACTTTTATACACATCCTGGCAACATATATCATCAAAGTCCAACGATCTAACGTAAGCCTCTGTGGCCAAGTTGGTAAGGCGCAGCACTAGTAATGCTGAGATCATCGGTTCGAATCCGATCGGAGGCATATCTTTTTGTTCCAATTCATATTTCTGGATCCTTTCCAATCTAATGACCTTTTTGGCCATGAGTAACTCGAAATTTCGACCTGGGTTTCGATAAACACTGACTGTGCGCGTCAACTCAATCACGTCTCTCGAAAAGCGCGACACATCTTAGGTTATTGGAGCTGACTTCCTGAGATCTACAAGAGCGAGCTCTGTGCAACTAGCCTCTGTGGCCAAGTTGGTAAGGCGCAGCACTAGTAATGCTGAGATCATCGGTTCGAATCCGATCGGAGGCAGATTTTCTTTTGTACTTCATTTTTTGCGGATTCATTCTACTTAATTTGATTTTACCGTCGCCTCGGTTTTTTAGTCCGACTCTCATTGCTGATACAGTAACATAAATAATCTGAACATACGTGGACAGTCTCAGAAATAGCCTAGCATAGGTGGTGCAAAAGGAGGCCAGGTGTCTACATAGACCAGCAGCGGCTCCCCGAGGGGAGACGGTGACCTTCTCTAGTTTAGCAACTCATTCATCATCGACTGTTATATTCGTGTATGAAGAAGAAAAGTCGTTCTCTCCCTGATACGCTTATAAGTGCACTCGGGCCACCCAAACCACACGGTACACAGAAGTGAAATTTTGACTGCTTAATGTCGTCTGTCGGCCTTTTGGACGAGCCTGCCACGACCATGAGCCCTGATCAGGCTGTGGCAGAAGTGATCAACTCGCTCTCTGCACTCAGCTGTAATAAGGAAGCTCGCCGCACTTCTGTCGAGGATCTGCTGAGCAATCCTCGTTCGACAGTAGCTGAAAAACTCGTCGAATTGGCGGGAAAGGCAGGTAGGATGCACGCTACAGACTATGGACTGGCACTTGACTGGACCAATGCGTTACTTTCGACGCTGACTTGTGACGATTCAGATCTAGTTGTAGATCTCGTCGCTACTCAGGGCGAGTTCTTAACCAAAGCTCTCGTCGGTGTATCCGAGCTGCGACACGGCGGCAAGGCTGCTATGCGTATGCAAAAGGGACTGGTGTACCATGCCAGCCAAGCAGTGTGCCATCTCGGCCACAACTTGAGATCGGTGTTGGACGTTGATCAGATAATGACCTCGCTTCTGGCCAAACACACCTTACCTGGACTCGTGGCTATCAGCCTAATTGTGAATGCGGTTCATTTGACGCATGTTCCCTCGACATTCTCTGCAGACTCGGTGCAACCTCATGAGCAGGCTATCGCAAAAGCTTGGTGTGAGGTCGTGCTGAACGCTAAGCCCGCAGACTTCGCGGCTACTCTAGCGCCCGTGCTGGACTCACGGGTGCTTGATCTGCTGTGGTCTGTTATCAGCAGTGACACTCTGATCGCGGTCGTGGCTCCTCAAGTGAATAAGGCGTTGTTACGCTCTCCCGAGGGTGTGATCAAACATGTTCTTGTGTCTATATTACGGGAATCGAAGCAACCCCTTGATGCTCTGACTGGCTCGCCATCATTGGTGTCTAACCTTACGTCGTCGAATCAACAGCTCAGACAGGCAACGGCCCATACTTTCGGCGCTCTTCTGGAGAAGACGCAGAATCCTCAATTGGATGGGCTGCTGACCCAGTTCAAGCGGGTGACAAACAGCGATCAGCGGGCTTTGTTTGCGTCTGTTTTGGCGCACGTTCCACTCACTAGCACGCGACTCAGCGACGTGGCTGCTGCACTCAGTGCCCAGGTCGCGAAGGAAGGCACAGAATCCACCGTAACCATACTGGCAGATGCGCTGGTCCGCCTGTCGCCTTCCGTTGACGAGGCTGTGGCCGCTATCAAGCGAGGGCTCGGTGACGCGCGCAAACCGGTTAAAAGAGAGTGGGTGCTGGCCCTTGCTAGTACCGAGGATTCGGGTGCTCAGGAGCTTTACAAGACAGAGCTGACAAAAATCTGGACGGAAATTGTCGATAACGTGAACGCTGCCGCGTCAGCAAAGCTCGCATCAGCAGCATTCGGGCTCATCTGTCTGATTACTCCGCAGGACGTTCCAGCAACGCTGTTCGCAGCTCGCGTGGTTGACCATGTGACGGGAGATCGCGAACTGATTTTTCTGGCACGCGCATGCTCGTATGTACTGGAGGCTGGCTGCACTACGGAACTAGCACCTGTGATCGCGGCGTTTGTGCATTCTGCTAGTGGACCGCCAGCGACAAGGCTCAGCAACTTCGCGCTGTTCAAAACTGCGTTCAATAAGGCTTCGCGCCCTCAGCTGCAAGAGCTTGTGCGCGTCCTCACTATGCTCGTGGAGACACGCGAGCAGAATGTCGCGCAATTTGTGGGCAGTGTTAGTACCGCGGAATGGGTCTTAGATGCGTTTATCCTAGCGCAGCAGCCGTTGGCGGCGCCGCGCGGGGGCTGGATTGGGCTCTGTTTGCGATCCCAGGTCGATCCGAATGCACTGGTTAGAGCCCATCCGGATTTGTTCAAAAGGGCGGTGGAAGCGCAGAGTATAGATGGCATTGCAACGCTGGCGTTTGTGGCGCCGGAAATCGTTGCTGCAGAGTTGGATGCGCTTTTCACGGCACAGTTAGTCGGTGAGCCGATGTCCGAGTACGATGCGCTGGTGTTAGCGACTCCCGAGGGCCAGCTTGCGAAACCAGGGACTACGAGCTCTCGTAAACAACCGAATAAACAGAATCTGTCGGACGAGGCGTGGGAAGAAGAACTGCGCCGTGAGATTGCCGCGAAACATGGACAACTCACCGAGAAAGATAAAGAGCTGCTCGCTCAGCAATCTCAGCGCAGAGCCGAGCTGCAGTCTGAGTCCAAACGCGTCGAGTTCTGCTGTGCTCTGCTCGTGCGGCTCGCATCAGATGCGACGAATGGTGCGGAAAACGGGATTCTCACTTGGCTTCCTAACGCGCTTTCTCAGTGCCTCGCCATTGTGAAACGCCAGGTCCCCGGTGCAAACGCAGCTACCGAGTGTTTGTCAGAGCTCAGCGTCTGTCTTAGTGATCGGTTTAAGGGCCCGTGGAAACGCCGGGCTGCGGAACTTGTGTTGAAAGGTCGACAAGTCACGCCCGACGCTGTTTCGAGCCTGCTATACATGCTCAACCCGGTGAGCGACAAACGTCTTTTAGACACGCTCTCCCTCGTATATATTCTGCCCATTCTACAGAATGTGCTGGCCGAGTACTCAGGAGACACTGAGAACGAGGAGGCCGACGAGTGTGTGCTGCTCGTGACAAGTTTGATTGCGAACCAGGCCGAAGTGCTGGCGAAAATCCCTCGTGGCGAGCTCGTTGCCGTGCTCTTGGACTTGCTGGCGAAATTTGCCGCGGACAGGCACGTTGTGAAGGACTGCCTCCGCAGTCTTGCTCAGCGTGTCGATTTCACGGCTACGGAACTTCACATGCTGCTCGACTCGAGCGTTGCTGCGGCGCAGGATTTCGTCAAGTCCTCGGCTTTAGATATCGTTGACGCCGAGATCGATCTTTCCGGCTTCGAGTTCTGTCCCGAAGTGTGGATCTCGCGGTTTGGCCAGTTCGGTGAGGTCGCGTCACAGATCTGGGATGAGAGCCAAATGGTGTGCCCTGCGAATGCTCTCGATCAGCTGCTGCCGTTTTTCGCTCCCCGGTACGCCGGTGAACGTGCTGCAATTGGCCGCAGTTGGTCTGCGGCTGCACGACTCACTGAACCGAGCGACGGAAACCTGGCTGCTGCGGACGAAGGTTTCACGCTGCTGGCTCAACTGTATCTCGACAGCAAAAAGCCTCCGAAGCCAGAGTTCAACAGCTTTGGATTGGAGATCAAAAAGAAGTGGGTTGATCCTGTGGACCAGCGGATCAGCATTGTTGCAGCGCTCCAAGAGCTAACGCCCTACTTCAGCCGTGAGCAAGTGGTCGCATGCGCGAATTTGGTCGTCAAAGAAGGCGTGACGGAGTCTAATCCGGAGCTTGCCACAAGTGCGCTCGAACTCGGGAAAACACTCATCGACTGCCACGGCCAGCAGTACGTCGACGACTTGCTACCGATATTCGACACGAATCACATCGTGCTCTTCGGATTTGCTGCCCAGCACCTCCCATCTAGTGACCCGCGGTTGACGACTACAGTTAAAAAGCTCCTTGCAGCGCTTCCGGCTGACGATGCAACCTCCAACATTATCATATCGTCGCTGAGCCCACTAGCCCCCAGAATTGATTACCAGCCCGTCCTTGGCAAAACGCTCGATCAAACGTTCGAGCCGACGCTTTCTGTAGAACAGCGGCGCGGCGCCGCGTTCGGCTTTGCTGGACTTGCGTGCGGTGTTGGTTTGAGTGCTTTAGGGGATCTCGCAATTGTTAACGCTGTGTCTGGCGCGGTGGAGGATCGGAAGAATAGCGGCCGCCGCGAGGGTGCACAATGGTTAGTCCACGCATTGGCGCAGGCCTTTGGTCCACTATTCGAGCCGTATGCGCTCGAATTGATGCCACAGGTCTTGGCCGGCCTAGGCGACCAGGACCCTAGTGTCCGGCAGGCGGCTAATGAGTCCGCGAAGTCAATTATGGCCGTCACCTCGGCGTATGGCATCAAACAGCAGATTCCTGTGGCCATGGAGCAACTTGCCGATTCGTCATGGCGCGCTAAGAAAGGCGCTGTAGAGCTTTTGGGCTCGATGGCGTTCCTCAGCCCGCGGCAGCTGGCTGCTTCGCTCGCCACTATTGTGCCAGCAATCGCGCGGCTGCTTGGTGACTCTCACAAGGAAGTGCGCAGCTCGGCAAAGCGAGCAATGAAGATGTTCGGACAGGTGATTTCGAACCCAGAGATTCGAAAACTTGTGCCGACTCTGCTTGCGGCGATCTCGGATCCCACGACGAAGACCGAAGTCGCTCTCACGGACCTGCTGAAGACTCGGTTCATGCACTACATCGACTCGCCTTCGCTTGCGCTCATCATCTTTGTCGTCCAACGCGGGTTGCGCGATCGCTCGGCCTCAGTCAAGCACAAATCGTGCCAAATTGTGGGCAACATGTCAATTTTGACGGCTGCTAACGATCTAGTGCCGTACTTGCCGGCGATTCTACCGGAGCTTCAGGTGGCTATGACAGACCCCGTCCAGCAGACGTCGGCTGTTGCTTGCAAGGCACTCGGCGTGCTTATTGAAAAGCTCGGCGAGCAGCGGTTTCCTCAGGTTATTCCGGATCTTATGGACAAGTTACGGACGGACGACCCGAAGGAGTATGGAAACAGGTGGGGCTCTGCTCAGGGACTCTCCGAAGTGTTGCACGGACTCGGAACTTCGAGACTCGAGGAGGTCCTGCCCGAGATCATTGCTGGCTGCGTGAGCAAGGAGGACCATATCCGCCAAGGATTCACGCCTCTGCTTCTGCTCCTTCCCGGAAGCTTCGGCGCTTCGCTTACTCCGTATCTCCCCGAATTGGTGCCGCCATTGCTGCGTGGACTGGCCGACCACCTCGAGGATGTGCGCGATCACTCGTTGAAGGCGGGTCGTCGTATTGTCCGCGGATATGCAGCTACGGCAGTGGACCTGCTTCTTCCTGAGCTCGAGTCGGGCTTGTGGAACCCAAGCTGGCGCATTAGGCTCGCCAGTGTTGAGCTCGTGGGCGATCTCATGCTCGAGCTGCTTGGTAAGGGCTCGTCTAGCTCGGTGCAAGATAGAATGAAGGCGCTCGCTGGTGATGATGCACATGCTAGCGACGAGCAAGAAGAGGCAGAGAAAGAGCAGGAAGAGCAGGAACCGGAAGCTGACAAGGCGTTGTCCTCGGATGCACCCTACATGGAAAGCAATTTGCGCCAGCTCGAAGTTCTTGGCGCGGCAAGAAGAGACCGCGTCATTGCGGCGATTTTCATGTGCCGTGCCGATATTGTCGCGACCGTGAGACAGGCAGCCGCGGACACGTGGTCGGCGCTTATCCAGAACACACCCCGCACGGTCAAACTCATTCTGCCGACTCTCATTGCGATGCTTGTGCACAGACTTGGCGATGCTGACGAGGAGCTCCAGACGAATGCTGCCCGTGCACTCTCGGATACTGTGCGCCGCGTGTCTGGCGCTTTGAAGCTGATTCTGCCGACCTTCGAGGAGCATTTGGCCGATCGCGACGCGCGCCAGGGCATTTGTCTCGGTCTTGTCGAGCTCATCCCGGCTACCCAGGCGGCTGTCCTCGAAGAGCACGAGCGCGAACTGATGCACCTTGTGCGGACGTGTTTGCAAGACAGTTCTACGCAAGTGCGTGAGGCCGCGACGCGTGCGCTCGACGAGTTGCACACTGCACTCGGCGATGTTGCTGGCGACATGCTGCCAGAGATGGTCGAACAAGTCGTGAAGGGCAATGGAAATGACGAGGCAGTGGGCGCTCTTGCGGCAATCAAGGAAATGCTTGCCAGCACGGGCGCGTCGTCCGTGCTCGCCGCTGCTCTGCCGCCGCTGCTGCAGGCCGCACCGACGCAGTTCCATGCCGCCGCTGTGGCCGAGCTCTGTTTGTGCGCGAGCCAGAACGACGTCATGCCGTACATTACTGATGTCGTGGACGGTCTTATTCGCACGAACTTCCTCGCTGAACTCGATTCGGTGCTGGCGCATGCCTGCCCCGAAGCGCACATGCTGTCGCTTGTGAAGAACGACGAGCAGCTCCGTGCACGCGTGTTTGGACGCATGGCGAGCTATTACTCAAGCGCCTCACGTGTCGACCAGCTGTTTGCATCCGATTGGACAGTGTTCGCCCTTCATGGGCTCGAGGCTGCCGACTCGGCGGCCGAGGCAGAACAATTGCTCAAGGCAATTACGTCGACTCCGGCGCTTACGAAGGCCGACCTGGCTCATCTTGTGACGCCGGCCTACGAGACCTTGCAGCAGTTGAGCATCCCCGTTCCTGCCTTCGCGGAGTCAGCTAAGGGCCCGCAGTTCGTTCTCCCGTTCTTCTTGCAAGGCCTGACTTTGGGATCGAATCTTGAGAAAGAGCAGAGTGCCCTCGCACTTTCCGAAATCATCAAGCGGACTCAACCAGCGACGGCTCTGAAGCCGGTGGTCACGCAGATCACTGGTCCGTTAATCCGCATTGTTGGCGAACGCACTCCTGCAGATGTCAAGGCTAGTATCATCTACACGCTGAACGAACTGCTGGTGACGATTCCCGCGTTCCTGAAGCCGTTTTTGCCGCAGTTGCAGCGCACGTTTGCGAAAAATCTGTCAGACACCTCGAGTTCCGCCGTGCGCGCGCGCTCGGTTCTCGCCCTCGGCTCGCTTATCAAGCTGCAGGCACGTATTGATCCCCTTGCCAAGGAGATCATTGGCGGAGTGCGCTCTGCGCCCGATTCGGACGTGCGCGCGGCCTTCCTTGCCGCGCTGTTCGAAATCGTGAACCATGCTGGCGAGAATCTCGGTGCTCAGCTTCGCGAGCAAGTTGTGGAGTTGGTCAATGATATCGACGAGATTCTTGGCGACGAGGCGAATAAGGACATCAAGCAGATGGCTCTGTTCGCCAAGATCGGCAGCTGTGTTGTTGCGCTGCCGACGGCAGAGGCTTCTGCAGCGACCGACCAGCGCAAGATGGCAGAGTCCCTGCTCCACTCGCAGAACCTGCAGTCAGTGCTTAATGCGAATGCTTTGCTCGTTCACGCAGTGCAGCAAACACAGTCCCTGACTTCTGAGATCACACAACTGCTCGTGCATGCCGCCGCGCAGCAGACGCCGCTCTTTAGTGAGAATGGCGTTGCTGGCCTGGGCAAGCTCGTTCTCAAGGACTCTAAGGAAGACACGCTCAAACCGTACGAGCACGAGGCCGTCGAGTCGCTGGTTGAAGTCACGAAGGCAGCCGTAGACCAGTCGCACGAGACGCGCCGGTTGGCGCTCGTCGTTCTCGGCGCACTTCCCGCCTACCGCGGCACGAATGTTCTCGCGCCATTTGTCAATGAGCTCGCACCGGCTCTATTCACAAATGCCCGCGACCGGAACATCCCTATCAAGCTTGCGGGTGAGCATGCGTTCCGCGCGCTCTTCGATTTCGAGGCGCGGAAAGATGCAGTTCTCTTCGAGGAATGGTTCGCCTCGGCAAAGGATGGATTGGATGCACGGATGCAACGTTCTTTGCCGGAGTACGTGCGCCGCGTAGCTTTGAGAGCCGCTGCGCGCGACGACGACGACATCGAGCCTGTAGACGAGCTGCGTGAGGTCTGGATGGTTGGTCTTGAGTAATAAGTTGGTATGTACAGTAATTATGGTTAAACCACCTAGCAATGCAAGCATCAGCTTGGTTTTTGCCCGTCTTGAAATCCCAGTCGTGAAAAGTCTTCTCTTTCCATCAAATCGTGGCTCATGCGGCATTCCAAGAAGTCTTTCGCCAGAGATCGGCAGGTTGGCGAGTTCTGGCCCTCAGACAGCTGGATGCATTTGAGATACTTGTTCACCAGCTCTGCACATTCCCCTTCGTGGTCCACGGGAAACGATCCCTTCAGCGGCGGCACAGGAGTGAACCGTCCAGCGCCAACGCCCGGAGCCGATGCAGCGGACATAAGTGTTTCGGAGAGAGTTAGGGTCAAGGTGCCTTCGACGCGCGGTTTCAGTAAATTATGAAGCGAGGCAATAATGCCCCGTCGTCAAACACTATACACGCTATATAAAAAGTATTCCAAGCCATTCGCGACGCCGTTGGCTGAGCCTCCGCCCATCGGACAAACGACGAACCCTGTGACCTTGAGATAACCGACGATGACCGAGCCCGCTGAACCATCTAAATCATGGCGGCAGGCCGCACAGGAAGTGGATCTCGGTCCCCGAAGCAATTACCCAGCAGTGCGTGAATTCGAGCGGTCTGTGCTGCCGACCGTGCGCACCCAACGCGCGTCGTATGACACCGTGATTTGTTCGGACTGCTCGCGTCCGATGATAGCACACCTGCTTCCTGAGCACCAGAAGGAATGCCCCGTACGAACGAAGCGCCAGTCGAAGCCGGTTTCCGTGCAAGAGACTGCTCCTCCACTGAAAGCAGAGCCAAATGGAGATCTGGCCGACGATATCGCTGCGAAGAAGCGCAAGCGGGATCCTCTCGACGACGAGAAGAGCAAGAAACGCGTGAAGACGAAGCCGAAGCAGGCCAAGCAGCAGAAGCCCACGAAGTCGGCGAAGCCTGCGAAGGAGAAGGCGAACCAGGTCTACAACCCAGACAGGAACTGTGGTGTCACGTTGCCGAACGGGCAGCCATGCATGCGCTCGCTTACGTGCAAGCAGCATCCCATGGGCGCGAAGCGAGCGGTCCCGGGCCGGTCAATGCAGTACGACCTCCTGCTGACTAGTTATCACCGCCAGCACCAGATGAAGCAGGCACAGCAGTCCGCGCAGGCCGCGAATGCTGCACAGACTCAGTTCGAAGAGCTCCAAGATGCGCAGATCCACGAGAACCCCGAGAAGGAGTTCCAGCAGTGCCTCGAGGGCGTGCGCCGCGTCTACTGTCCGCCGCTCGCTACGGGCCATATAGATCGCACTGCCTTCCGCTGCCACCAGTTCCGGCTCAGGGAAATGCTCAGCATGTCTTTAATGCCGAAGAAATTGCCTCCCTCGGGTGATCTCCTTTATGGTCGGTCGCTGGCGTTCCGGCCGGATAGCCCCGGTGACTATGTATACCTGCGGTCGCAGGCCATGCAGCAGACTTACTATTTCTCACAGTTGCAGCAGCAGCGGCAGCAACAGCAGCGCCGGCAACAGCAGCTGCTGAGCAAGGATCCGAAGATGGTCAACATCGATAAGGACCGAGATCCTGAGCAGAGCGCGAGAATGATGGCCCAGCAGCGAATCAAGAGCGAGATGGCGAGATCTAAGTAGTGGCTGTGCCATGAATCGACCACATCCTTTTCTTGTATCTGATATTGTGTATCACTGTTATATCCAATTATTAGTACCATTACGGGAAATTCTTAGCCACTTCGAAAAACATATAGCCCACAATGTAGAGCCACTTCAGTCCCACAAATAATACTAGGAGTGCGAGTATCCCGGCCACAAACACGCCGATCGTCACTTGCTTTGTGTTCCTCGTCACGGCAACCTCGTTTTTGCGCTCGGTTTCCAAGGTTTTCAAAACGAGAGTATTCAACAGCGGCTCAAGCGTCGTCATACTGAACTTCTCAATAACGCGTTCGCGGCCCTGCCGGCCCATGCGACGGAGATCCTCTTGCTTGGCCTGCATCAAAACAAACTTCACTACGGGAAACCAATCGTCGACGTCTGGAGCGCGCAGCCAACCGGTGACGCCGTCGACAATCGTCTCGAGCGGGCCGCCCGTGTTCGTCGCCAGCACGGGAGTTTCGGCGCGCATAGCTTCAAGCGGCACAATCCCGAAATGCTCGTTCGTCGGCGTATATAAAAGCGCGGCTGCGTGCGCCAGCAAAAGATCGCGCAAACTCGAGCTCACAGAGGGCAAAAAAAGCACGCGCGTTTGCTCCAAATCCAGTGTGGACCATGTGTCCGAGGGCATGATCGTGGCATACGGCATGCGAAACTTCTTGGCCAGCGCCTGGAGCTCCTTCAGATACTCGATATTCTCGGGAACGCGCTCGTCGTACCCGCCAGCAACGACGAGCAAGTGCACACGCGAGGTCGTGTCGGCATGCATCAGCAAGCTGAAGCTCGTGAGCGCGAGCTCGATATCCTTCTTGCGCTCAAAGCGGTTGATGGACAAGACCATCCGCGGCTGCACTTCGTCGTTCGACGCAGAGCCGAGATATGGCGCGAGCTTGTTCAGTGCCTCTGGATCCAAGGACTGCTTATCGATGACCGTTTGAGAGGCATCCACAATCGGATAAACGACATCCGGGTCAGGCATCTCCTTGCCAAAGGTCTCGAAAAAGACTTTGCGGGTGTATTCGCTGTTCACGGCAATACGGTCGCTCTTCGCCGTGCTCCATCGTTCAAAGGAGTCAAACGGTAAGCGGTACAGTTTCTTCAAAAGCGACGCGCGGTTCGTGAGCAGCAAATCGGGATGGTGGCAGTAAAAGAGGATCCGGCTCGAGGGGAAAAAACACCGAAGGTACGGCACGCATGCTGAGAGCTGGTCGACGAAAAACACGTCCACTTCGGCATGCTGCGCGGCCAACGTGACAACAAGGTGCAGCTGGCGTAGAATCGCGCCTAAGATCGCAAGACGGCCGGCGAAGTGACGAGGAAAGAGGCTGTTTCCGAGCACCTGCACTTTTAAAGTGCCGTCCCGCGTCTCGTCGAACGCGTGCGAGGGATCGTGATGCGACGTGTAGATGATCACATCGTGTCCTTGCTTTTGTAGCGCTAGTGCGCAGTCCACAACCAGCCGCTCGGCCCCACCAATCCCGAGATCTGGATGAACAAACGCGATTTTCATAGGAAGAGGGCAGAACGTGGCCAACACCGTACAGGCCGAATAAAAGGTATATTTAGAAGAGTATGTACTTGTCATGAACGTATGGACTAAATGGTGAAATATGTCTTCTATTCTTCGTGAGTTCTAGTGCTCCTTTTCAGTGCTCATTTCAGTGCTCATTTCAGTGCCCCTTCAGTGCCCTCCTTTTCAGTGCTGCATTATATCAATTTCAAAGTCTTTGTGTTCTAGCTCGGTAGTGATTTAGTGCGAATTACCCGGTAAAACGTATGGCCTGTGCCTATCTTCTGCAGATCGTCATTTCTTATCTAAACCTATCTGTTGGCCTCGGGTCGCCACCCGTGGAATGAGATTGTCGATGCGTTCTGCCGTATTTAGGCGCCGTTACAGCGACTCGGTAGCGGAGAAATTGAAACAGAGAATCAGAGAGTTCGATGACCCACAGAGACGATTCGATTACGACTACCAGCGCAAAATCGGCCTAACGAGCGTGCCGAAATACGCACCCAAGTCGGCGAAAGTAATTGCAGAAGCGACACCGTGGACCGGAGAAGAGCATCCTTTCGACGCAAGTAACCGTATGCTAAACGACGCCATTAAACCAATGAAGGTTAGTCGGCAAAAGCGATTAAGCGACGCGCGCGAGAATGCTTTAGACTACCAATTGAATGCAGTCGAGGGCCCAACTCATAAAGAGAGGCTCACAAAGTATCAGCCTCGCCAAAACCGAGCCACGTCTGGCCTGAGCAGCGGCGGCTGGATCGAGTCTGTTGCGCACAACGAGATCGAAAATGCAATCAAGCGCGGCCAATTCAAAGACATCAAGCGCGGCGAGAACGCGCTAGATAGCAAGCACGATCTTGTAGCCAGCAGCAAGAACCCGCAGCTCGACTTCACAGAGTACCTCATGAACAACATCATCAAGAAGCAAGGCGGCGCGCCGCCGTGGATCATGAAGCAGATCTCTATGCGCGAGGCTATCGAGAAATTCAGAACGGATATTCGGCGTAGCCTCCAAGAACGTCTAGTTCACAAAGTTGTGGCAGAAACGAAGAATAACGGTCAAAGGGCTATCGAGTTAGCCCGCACGCTCCCAGTACGGAATCCGGAGTGGGAGGAGCAGTATGCTGCTTATCACACAGAGATGATCGAGCTGCTGAACCGCACTATTCGCAGTTACAATTTGCAAGCACCAACTACAGCGAGAAAGGGATACCTCAGTCTGAGTGAGGAGCTCGAGAAGTGCTACGCGCAGGCACTGAACGGCATTGAGGAAAGAATTCTGAACTTCGTGGGTGAAGCCGTCGTTTACAAGGCCTCACGCAGTGGGTTACACTCGTCAATTCCACCCGTTGAGTCCAGCGACAAACATTACGGACTCAAGCACCTGATAAGGGATCTGTTTCTCCGCCGGTCTCCACGAATATGATTTTCTGTACATAATTTACTCTATAGGCTTGCCCTTACGGTGGCGTATGTCTTCTGGGTTGAACCCGGCTTGTTCAGAGCCGAAGTACGCCCATTCCGGCGTCTCGGCAATGTAGTCCATGGGCCCGAACTCTGCTCCGGACTCAAGGAGATTAAAAAATTTTTCGTAGTCAATGTGCGTGAACCACTTTCCGTTGATTTTGAACCGCCTTTCTGCTAGCAGCACGCAGCACGAGTGCGCATGCTCCGTCGCCAATGCATAGTCAAGGCCTCTACTTTGGAGCTCTTCTTCCAGCGCCGTAACAAACGAAACTACCTCGTCATAAAATGGCACGTTCGACATCCGCAGCTGGTAGGTCGACGACGTGCCACAAAAGGTGACGCCCTTGACTTCGATAAAACACGGACGGCCCCTTTCGATCATGTCGGCGTAGCCAACGACGTCGTCAGCGTTGAACCCCTTAACGAGTGTTAAGCGGTACACCGTGCGGTGCTCTGTTCTCGTGCGCAATATGTCGAGGCACTCTTCGAGGCGCTCCCAGAAGTCGCGGTGCAAGGGCCGGTCGACGCGCCGCAGCGACTCCTTGTCGCTCGCGTCGATCGACACGTACAGCTGCGTCACTCGCTTAAGTGCAGCAAGTTCTTTCGGGTGCTGCGCGTTGCACACCAAGAAACTGGAGATGCGCTTTGCGTGGAGCATCTCTAGGAACTCGTTGATGTGCGGGTAGAAGATGGGCTCGCCGACGAGCGACAGGGCACAGTGGCGCACCGTGAAGGCCTCGGCAAACCGCGCGGCTTGCACTCCGGGGATGCCGCGCATCTCCTTGATTTTTCGGTAGTGGCCCTCCAGAGCGCCTTCGAGAATGTCCCGCGGCGAATCCACTTGCCAGCGCCATGTAGTGCCCACGGGGTTCGTGCCGTGGCGCCAGCAAAACACACACTTATTCGAGCACGAAAGCGATGGCGTCGTCTCCATGCACAGGTGGCTGCGGATGCCGTAGAAAGCGAACTTGTAGCACGAGCCGCGGCCGCGTAATGCCGACTTCGTCCAGCGGCAAATCTTGACGCCGGAATGCGTGCCGACAATAGTGTAGCCTTGCTTCGTCAAAGACTTATAGGTTGGCGAGTCCTTCGCCACCATTTCCTTGTTCGCCGTTCTTCTGCTCGCTGCGGTGGTGCGTGCTGGCACCGCGCGGCCCATATCCTCGACATCAATGAGCGAGGCATCTTGCGTCTCCTGTTCTTCGCCAGCCTCTTCACCCTCGTCGGCACTCTCCTCGTCTCCAGAGTCCATCAAGTCCTGTGGGCTCATTTCCGGGATCTCAGAGGGGTTCAAGATTTCGTTTGTGAGGTGCTCCACGTATTCCTTGAAGGCAGCCTCGATATTAGTTTTCACACAGCCTGCTCCTAACGGAAACACGCGGCGCGCACCCAACTTACCCAGCATTTTGTCAACTTGCACCGCCTGATAGCAGAACTGCCGGCGGCCGGGCCACCCTTCGCTGTCACCCAAGCCGAACACGGAGAATCCGGCCCACGTGTGCAGCGGCGCCGAGTCCACACGGAAGTCGGTGTATGTGTCTTTCAGCAGTTGGATAACGAAATCGAGAGGGCACTCTGTTTCGTAGCTTGGCAGCACGAAAACGAAAAAGGTGCCCTGGAAGTCGGCGCTTGGAGAGACGAAAAGGTCATCTAGATCATCGACGTAGTCCAGGTTCATCATGTGCACATTGCTCATAATATTTGTGAGCTGTTCATTGAGCTTTTGGGCGTATTTTTCACTCGATCCCGTCAACGTCGAGTACAGGATCATCGTGGGAGTGTCTTTCGTGACCTGCGTGGGCTTCAAAAGTTTTCCTGGATTGCTTCCACGAATCACCTTTTTCGGCCTCGGGGGTCCGCTCGGCGGTCCGCTTGTGAAATCCACTTCTTTGATGCGACTGAAATTTTCCTGCGGCCGCGACTGAGGGGCCGTCGCGCGCCGCCGGCTAAGCCAAGCCCGCAATTCGTGAACTAGGAACAAAATTTGCACCACGATGATCAAAGCGCGTAGAATCGGCCACCATCCTGTTAACATCGTGGAAATTCAGTCCCAAGCTTCTGAAATTATTTTTTTTTTGTACCCTTTGCCAACTCCACTACTGGCCAGCCGACTTGTGAGACAGGCTTCGTGGCAGACTAGCGGTTCGTGGCTCACTGCATACTGAATTCTGGCTCTGTATTCCAGGATACAAATTGACCTTTTAGAGAACTACTCGGGAATAATCCTATGCTTCAAAGAATAAATAAATATAAGTTAAAGCGAACACGATGGCTCGATGCATTTAAAGACCACCACCAGAGCGCTCGACGGGGACAAGCAAGTCAGTTGGGCTCTGCTTCTGGGCTGGACGATACGCGAAGCTGCGGATGGCGAAAAATGAGCCGCCGACGACACCGGCGAAGACGAGAGCAGCGCGCTGGGACTTGTTAATATGGTTCAACAACATTGTAAATGAATAAGGATGTTTCGAAGTTGGAATCTGGTTTGAATTCTGTGAGAGCAAACTGACGGGAACAGGCTCCTTTATATAGTTGAGCCACGAGATAGGAAAGATCTCTAATACGAACCCTAACGAATTGATACCGTTTGTTTAGATAAGACATCTAGCAACTACGTCATCGACGAGTCCGATGGGTGTAGGGTTAAAATATCATCACGGGATCCGATTTCTACGACGCTGGTTGGCCACTGAATTTTGATGCTTCTGAGAGTAATGACCGGCACGATTGCCATTCACCAACAATTGAACGGCTCAGATGTGCATTTGGCCAAGTCCCAGACTTCCAGGGTCTTGCCTTCTCCAGGAACCCGTAGCGCTTTATCGTGAGCCACCGGTTCCGCTTGATCACATAATCATCCAAAAAACAAATCGCACTCCACGATACGGTTTACAGTCATTATGTGGCGTCATTCGTTGCTGGGCTGTGCTACCTCAACCCTAACCAGGGCCCTTTCCAGCTCAATAGCAGCACACGTACGCGGCTATTTTGTATATACTTAGCACTGATTAGCATTGATTCACTCTGGGTTTAATGTCATTCAGTGCGCAATCAATATTTGGCATGTTTATTGTGATCGATTGCTAGCACGTCATCGCGAGTCCACCCCTCGCTTCATGCATAAAAATGTCCAGGATTTCGGGACTGACGTAACGCGGTTTTTCCGAAATGGCACGGAGTCGTTTCGCCGTGAATGAATGACATATTGCGCGTGTGGTATGTAGGTTTTGCAGTGTCCCTTTCTCCTAAGTACATATATTTTCTGATTGGTTGTGGGAATTGGCAGACTTACATTTAAGCTTAGACGGGGGCGAACGCTACTTTCTGCAGCAACCTCAAGAAACTTTTTTTTTGGACCAGGGAGTCACCCCCACAATTTGGGAAATGTTTACGGATTCCCAGCAATGTGTTTCAGATCCTGCAACTCGTTTAACACAAACCATGCAATCATGCTGCTCAAGGCTCCTGCTGAGCGCATCAGACTTCTATAGACTTAGCAGATATACCCAGAAAGTATAGGAAAAAAATAGTACCGCACTGGCTTTACTTTCGCTCAAATTTTTATTCTATGTCGTATGACGTAGGCTGCCCCAATAAAGGCTCAGCCGTGGGAGCTCCTGAGCGCGGTAATTAAGTAACGTAAGGGCTAGTGAACCGAGCTTGGCCAATAACGATGACATCGATTTGTGTGTTCTTGCTAGTTTAAGAGGATTTTTTAATGCCGTGCAATTCATCAACGCATTTAGATTCAACTTCATTTGTCATTTGCATCTAAGCTCGTGAATTCCCCGATCTACTTTTACAGCCAGGCTAGTCATCCCATGTCAAGCTCTATTGGTCTTCACGATCATGAGATTTATTTCTATTAAAATACTAAGCGAGAGCCCCTCAACGCAGCGGTATCTTTGCTCTCCTCCTTCCTATCATAGGTGACTATGCCATCATCGGGTTACCTAATCTGAAAAAACTAATCACGTATGTCGCTTGTGCAACGGATCCTCCAGGAGCTCGACAAGCACGGTCACATTGATAGCACGCTTAAAGCGTTCCCCGACCAGCCAAGTACGGCTGTGCAGTCTGCTGTGACCTCGTTGGTGGACAAGGACATGATCACGTCCGAGCAGATCGAACAAGAGGTTTCGTCGCTCACGGACGAGGGCGAGCAAATTGTTGCCGAGGGCTCGCACGAGGTACGTTTGGTCGAGGCTGTGATTGCCGCTGTGGACGGTTTGGCTCTGGCGGATGTCAGCAAGACTCTGGGCCCGTCCGGGAAAATCGGGCAGCAGCGCGCGTTCAAGAATGGTTGGGTGAAGAAAGACGGGAGCAAGCTTGTCGCGAACGTCAGTGAGAAGCCCGCCGACGAGACCCGTGACGCCCTGAAGACTATCCAACAAACAGGAACCTTGGAGGATGCGGCGGAGCTGGCCGATCTTCGCAAGCGCAAGCTCGTCGCGAAGACAAAAGTGTGGTGGTTCAAGCTCGGCAAGGGCCCGCAGTTCGCGCTCGAGGTGCAGAATCTCGAGACGGACCTGACCGTCGAGATGCTGCAGTCGGGCCGCTGGGCGACGGCGAAATTCAAGCCGTATAACTTCAACTCGCAAGGCACTGATCCCGAAGCGGGCAGCCTGCATCCGCTGAACAAGGTGCGTCATGAGTTCCGGCAGATTTTCTTCAACATGGGCTTTACGGAAATGGCTACGGACCCGTACGTTGATACTGGTTTTTGGAACTTCGACGCGCTGTTTGTACCCCAGCAGCATCCTGCGCGCGACTTGCAGGACACTTTTTACATCCAAGACCCCGCGGAAGGCGGTCTTCCCGAGGACAAGCAGTACTATGAAAACGTCCGCACCGTCCACGAAGTCGGTAAGTACGGCTCGAAGGGCTATCGGTACAAGTGGGATCCGAAGGATGCGCAGAAACTCGTGCTCAGAACGCACACAACGGCGATTTCGACACGCATGCTGCACCAGTTAGCTGAGAACCCCCGGCCGGCCCGGTACTTCTCGATCGACCGCGTTTTCCGCAATGAGGCCGTCGATGCGACGCATCTTGCCGAGTTCCATCAGATCGAGGGCGTCATTGCCGACTTCGGTTTAACGCTCGGCGGATTGATAGGATTCATGCAGGAGTTCTTCTCGAAGATGGGTGTCGACCAGCTACGCTTCAAGCCTGCATACAACCCGTACACGGAGCCTTCGCTCGAGATCTTTGGGTACCACTACGGGCTCGGCAAATGGGTCGAAATCGGCAACTCTGGCCTGTTCCGCCCGGAAATGCTGGAGTCGATGGGCCTGCCTCGCGATTTGCGTGTTTATGGTTTCGGTCTGTCCCTTGAGCGGCCAACGATGATCAAATATGCCGTCTCGAATATTCGCGAGCTACTGGGCCACAAGGTGAGCCTAGACTTCATCGAGAACAATCCGGCCGTGCGTTTCGATGAGCGCCTTGAGTGATAAATTGTCATGCAAATATGTAATCTTCTATTAAGCCACGAAATCCCATAGACGTAGTATTTCGCGATCGGTTTCCGTTTTAGGAACGCCTGCTTTATTCCGGTGAATTAAAACCTGCGCCCATTGAGCTGCAACAACCGGAAAATACGAAATCTGTCGGAGATACTTCAACTCTTCTGGGAATTAGATGGAAATCAGTAATGTGGACAGGCAGGCTTGCCTATCTCATCGTGAACAATGTCAGTGTTTAGAGGGAGAGGAGGACGTGAGGATGTGAGGACGTGAGGACGTGGGGTGGATGTGAGGACGTGAGGACGTGGGGAGGACGTGAGGACGTGGGGAGGACGTGAGGACGTGAGGAGGACGCAAGGACGTAAAATAATATAACAATCTCTGCACAACCCCCATAAACATTTCATCAGGGTCGTAAACGTCGTTATCCCAGTTGGCTTCTAAATAGAAAAAATCTTGCAGAGAAAAACTCACTCAATTAACAGCGCCCCTCATAATGCTCTGCTGAATTAGGACCGCAATTTGTAAATACACACGTTTACTTAGTAGAAGTCGTTGTAAGCCTCGAAAGCATAAGATCCGCACTCGCACCTACATGGAAGATGCAATTGACTGGCATCGGCCAATAAACCTGAAGGAATTACAGGACAAATCATACGGCTGGAGTAGCGTAGACGGCCCGCTCCGTTCAACGGTCTAATGTTTTTTCGGCACGTGCGGTCCTGTGATGCGCCCTTTCATGATTGGCCAACCCCGGCAAACTTGCCCTACCCCACACAAACGCGCAGAGCAATATATTAGTAGCACGTAAGTGATAACCGCCATAACCAAATTTACTTCTTGAAAAAAAAATGTTTGCTAAAGTTGCTGCTTCGCACGCGCGCACATTCTCCACCTCTGCTGCCGCCCTTTCGAAAGTCACCGTCGTCGGTGCCGGTGGTGGTATCGGCCAGCCGTTGTCTTTGCTGCTTAAGGACAACCACCAGATCACGAACCTCAGCCTTTATGACCTGAAGGGCGCCCCTGGGGTTGCTGCTGATGTCTCGCATGTGAACACGAAGTCGCAGGTCAGCGGCTACGGTCCTGAAAACGGCGGTCTCGAGAAGGCGCTTGAGGGTGCCGACGTGGTTGTGATCCCGGCCGGCGTCCCGCGCAAGCCCGGTATGACGCGTGACGACTTGTTCAACACGAATGCGTCGATTGTCCGTGATCTCGCGAAGGCCGCCGGCAAGGTCGCGCCGAAGGCCCTGATCGCCGTCATTTCGAACCCGGTGAACTCGACCGTGCCGATCGTCGCGGAGACCCTCAAAAACCTGGGCGTTTACGACCCGGCGCGCGTCTTCGGTGTGACGACGCTCGATCTCGTCCGCGCGTCGCGCTTCATCTCGCAGGTCGCGGGCACGGACCCGGCCGACGAGTTCGTCAGCGTTGTCGGCGGCCACTCCGGCGCGACGATCGTTCCGCTGATCAGCCAGTCGAAGCACGCCGACCTGTCCGGCGAGACCTACGACAACCTGATCCACCGCATCCAGTTCGGCGGCGACGAGGTCGTCAAGGCGAAGGCCGGCGCTGGCTCGGCCACGCTCTCGATGGCGTTCGCCGGCGCGCGCTTCACGAAGGCGCTCGTGGCGGGTCTTAACGGCGCGTCTGTCACCGAAAACACATACGTCGACTCGCCGCTCTACAAGAGCGAGGGCATCGAGTTCTTCTCGTCGCCGGTCACCCTCGGCAAGAACGGTGTTGAGACGATCCACCCCATCGGTGAGATCACGGCCAAGGAGGAGGAACTCCTTGCCGCTGCGAAGGACGGCTTGAAGACGAACATCGCCAAGGGTGTCAAGTTCGTGGCCGAGAACCCGTAAATAGTAGAGATATATGTGTAGACATGACGCTAAAGCTCGGGCGTATTAGTTTGTGGGTATGCGGTCATTGAAAAAGTAGGTGCGGTTCATGTTTTCGTGTCTCGTATTGAAAAGCGCAGCTGGTCAAGAACAGCTCCGGATCTGACGGCGAAGCAGACTCATGGCGTGGGCAGAGCGCCACTACGGCGCTAGTTGAAATCACAGATCAATCCATGAGCTAACTTGACTAGAAAATTGCTTTTTGCTCTACATCAAGATTATACCGAGATCCTAGATTTGCCTATGCAGCCCTCGAGCCAAGGTATCGAGTCAAGGTAAAAGAAAACTGGGATCACCACTGAACTTCTCCATAAGACGAGTTGACTTTTCTGAGTTTTTTCGCGACTGCATTATTTTTGATTTTCTACCTATTTTTGGTCCAATCGCGATTGCGCGCTAAGCCTCACGGACATCACGACATCACGACACCAGTCACGCGTTCGACGCGCATTTTTTAAACTGATAGGCAGATCCCAAAGGTGCAGTACGTAATCTCCGCACGCCGGATGACACCAGAAGTCGTGGAACAGTTTTATTATCTGAGCAATCCTGCAACGTGTGGGGCTAGGCGGAGCAGGGTAAGGAAGTGTGGCTGAAACGGTTTCGGAAGGCGGCCCCGTACGGCATCACCGAACCTTCAGGAATCGGCGGTAGGCGGTGGAAGCCGGCGTACACCACGCGGACCTGTGATTGCCTCGAGATAGCTCGACACCACCCTGTCTCACAGCAATTTAGCGCCGATCTGAGCTGCTGACGAGATAACGCAACACATATCCGTTGAATAGGGTTCTATGATATCGCGTGAGAGAGTGCGGAGAAAAAGAGCTTTGGGGGGGCTACCTTCTCGCGATAGGCAAAAATTGAGGGGATTCTATGTATGAAGAAGCCGATATCTCAAATCGGGCCGTTTTATTTTTCTAGCGGTTACATTTTTTCTGAGGGATTTAATCAGCTCTTCTAGTCCTTTCACTTTTGACTTGCATGGATGTGACAGGGACCCGCTTTTAAAACCCTGCCCGAGATTTTTTCCTGTCACCTACACCTAAAATAGGCGGCCATCTGCATTGCGGCCAGACGTCATTTGGCGCCTTAACCGCAAGAAGTGTGACTGGGACAGCAAGATAAACGCTCATATATAGTCTTGTTCATACGTATGCTTTGGCATGGAACGTCTGCGAGTTCTCCTCGTGCTCTAACACCATCTTATCGTTTTATCTCATTTTTTCGACAAGCGCCAGATCGCGATCGTATCGAATCACGGTCAAGGGTTACACACAGCCCTGCAGGCCATCACGACAGGCCGAACGCGTTCGCGGCGGCCGGCTTGCCTAAGCATGCTGGGCGATCTGGTGACCCACAACACTTTTATATACAGTGAGATCTCGATTTCTCAAAAAACCTTACAGAGAGTCGCATAAGGTCTGGCAGTTTTTTTTTTCTCCGCCCACCTCACGGCCACGTTTTTATCTGTCGTTCCACTAGAATACTAATTGTTTGAGAAGCATGATCAAAGCGATCAAGCAGCGTCGCTCCGTTTCAGACGTGGGCCTCGGCACAGTCGACCCAAGCTCGTTGATGAACGCAGGCCTCTGGCCAAGTCCGGAGGAGCCCGTGTATCCCATGAGCACGTCGTCCGACCCGTTTTTGGCCGCAGGTTCGGCCTCGTCAGTCTCGCTTCCGGCGGCGGCTAAACCGCTGCGTGTGACGAAGCAGCGCCAGCCGGAAACGCCGCTGCGCCGTGGAAACGGCCAGTCGATGTCGAGCATCGATATCGTCACGCCGCAGAGCGCGAGCCGCAGTTTCTCCGTGTCCGCGCTCGCGCCGCCGTACACGCCCGCCGGTTCGCAGAAGCAGTACCCGCTCATGTCGCCGCCCTTGGACACGCCCCTCGCGACGCCGTCCGACCACGTCGATGCGTTTTTCAAGCCGGGCTACTTCATGCCGAGCGGCGACATGTCCGAGGACCAGCTCCTGCCCTCCGACTTCGGCTTGAGCAAGCACGCCCACTCGGCCCGGTCCGAGTCGGTGCTCAGCAGCCTCGACGGCACTTTCGACTCTCTCGACGAGCGCTTCGACAGTGTGTCGTCGTCCGGGAGCCCGAAGGCCATTATGGGCCACATGGACATGTCGCAGATCGACTTGCCCCACATGAACATGGCCCACTTGGACGTGAATGGCATGGAGATGCACCAAATGGACATGCACCGCATGGACATGCAGGAGATGGGTGCGCACCACATGGATGCGCACCACATGGACATGCATCGCATGGACATGCACCACATGGACATGTCCCAGATAGAGATGTCTCAGATCGATCTTCCGGCGATGTCCCCTCTGCAAGCACCTCTTGAGGGCTCTGTCATGGACGCTCACGGCCCGCAGCCGGGCGTGAACCCGTTCTACAACCCACCGTCATATTTGCGGCGCACACGCAGCGAGGTTGCGAACTACCACCCGCAACTCGACTCGGCTGCGTGGGACTCCACCGATGCTGGCGTCGGTGATGCCGAGCCGCGCGGCCGCTCTCACTCAATCGCCGTGGCTATAACCGGCGAGCGGGGCGACGACGCGAGCTGCTTGGCCCCGCAGAAGACGGTGACGCTGCTGAACCCGTCGCCGCGCAGGTCGTCTTCGGCCACGCATCTTGCGCTCGCGTCTGTGAACGACTTGAGCTCCGAGGAGAAGCCGTACACGTGCGAGGAGTGCAAGCGGTGCTTCCGCCGCATGGAGCATCTCCGTCGGCACATGAAGACGCACACGCGCGAGCGGCCGTATCCTTGCACAGTGCCGGGTTGCGACAGGCGCTTCTCGCGCACCGATAATCTGAAGGCGCACATTCTGACGCACGCGAAGAAGACGGGTCGCAACCTCTACGTCGAGGGCCTTGCCGAGCTCCAGGAGACGAAGCCTGTGAAGAGGCGGAGATCGCGGAAACCAACCGATCCCATTCCCGCTTAATTTATTTGCCAAGTTAATTTTATATGATGCCTACATACGCATGAATCTCAGCAACTGCTCATGTACATAAGTATTTCTTTTCCTCAAAGCCAGTCTTTGCGCTGGGTCAACTACGCGATCAGCTCGCGCGGCTCGCCGCCGAACGTCGCGGCTTCCGTGAATTCCTGCTTCGTGACGTAGGCAAGGAAGTACGACGCACTGGTCAGAGTGAAGAGCACGGCAACCGCAATGAGCGAGGTCGCCTGCACAACGATCGAGATATACTGGATGATCGCCATGAGCAGGTAGAACCCAGCCCGCGGCAAGTTCTGGTGGAAATAGCGCAGAAACGCTGCGAACCGCTCGGTGACGGGGCAGATCTTCAAGAAAAAGGGGATCTCAAGAAACACGACGAGGAGACTCTGGACGAGGCAGATGATGCTGAATATGACAACGAGGCTGAGATGCAGCATGTTCACTATTCCGAGCGCCACACACACGGGGAAACACACAAACCCGAGCCATTGGCCGTAAATACTCCAGTTCCGGGACTTGAAGTCGGTGCTTAACCCGGAGGAAATCGTCCGCAGCGCGCTGCTTACAATCGTGTCTTGGATAGCCATCGTGGCTGGCAGGTGCGGTCGTGGTAAGGTTGCGTCAGCAGAATCGAATTCGGTATGTGTAAACTTGTGTAAACTTCGGGGCCGTCGGGGCCTTGGAACCGGTTCCGTATAAGTTGTGACTGTGCTATGGACACACATGGAGCACAGATAAGATAGAGTGGAAACTACGTAGATAGTGTGAGCTAGATAACAGGAAGATGTGCCCAGTCTCTTTCCGCGAGAGACTTTTAAAGATATTGCTGACCACTGAGGTTTACTTCTATGGACGGAGCAAGTCTGCTGCACAGCATTTTTGGTCTGGGCGTACTTTGAAATTTGCTGACCTCGTGAATAAATAGATCTGCGGCGCGGCAGGAGGGTAACGTATCATATTATTATTAGATGCTCTGGCTGCACTGGCTCGGACTAGCGTCTGGGATCACCTACGATCCGAGCGACCTCAGCTCTATGCAAACCAATGTCGGCTTGGTTGTTGAGGGAATGCTCGACTACTACCCCATCTCAAACGGCAACGCGAAAGGCGCAACCATCGGCGTGTTCCAAGAGCCATACTACTGGTGGGAGGCCGGAGTTGCCTGGGGCATTTTGATAGACTGCCAGTATATGCTGGACGTGTCGAACTACACTAGTTTGATCAAGGCTGCGCTCGTCGCACAGGCAGGAAGCGCTGGTGACTTTATGCCAACAAATCAGTCGCTTGTCGAAGGTAACGATGACCAGGCATTCTGGGGCATGGCAGCCATGACTGCTGCCGAGCGAAACTTCAGCAATCCCGACGATGGCAGCCCCGGATGGCTGTATTGTGCGGAGGCCGTGTATGCGGACATGAAGGGTCGCTGGGACACGGCGAACTGTGATGGTGGTTTGAGGTGGCAGATCTACACGTGGAACTCTGGGTACGACTACAAAAACACGGTGTCGAATGGCGCTCTCTTTGCTCTGGGGGCGCGGTTGGCGCACTACACTCATAACTCGTCGTACGCCGACTTTGCCGAGGAGGTGTATGACTGGCTCGTGGACGTGGGATTTGTGGACAATGGCGCGGCTTACGATGGCGCAGATACGAGTGACAACTGCAGTGATATTACTACGAACCAATGGTCTTACAACTCGGGCCTTATGCTCAGTGGATGCGCGTACATGTACTCGTACAACAACGGCAGTGGCGACTGGGAGGACCGCGCGAAGCTGTACTGGTCGGCTGGCTCTAGCTACTTTTTCGAGAACAATGTCGCATATGAGCACACCTGTAGCCTCCTCAGCTCGTGCAACAACGACCAGCGCGTTTTCAAGGGCATATATTTACAGCAGCTCGGCCAGACTGCGCAGCTTATACCGAGCATGTCGGACGAGATCATGACCGCTATGAATGCCACAGCCTCTGCGGCGGCCGGCTCGTGTTCGGGCGGCACGGACGGGCATACATGTGGCATGGATTGGGTCAACGGGACGTACGATGGCGTATATGGCGTGGGTGAGCAGATCGACGCGATTGCCGCTCTGACGCAGTCGCTCGTGCTCAGTAAAGACGCGCCCTACTCTGCGTATACTGGCGGCTCGTCAAACGAGTCAGACTCGGGCAGCGCCACGTCGTCGACGTCCTCTTCAAACCCACTCGATGACGACAAGCCAGTGACAACGGGAGACCGTGCAGGCGCAGGCGTGCTGACCGCGATTCTCATGATCTTCCTTATTGGTGTGGGCGTGTGGATTATCCTTTAACATTTTAGCATTTACCGCATACTCAACATCGGAATTCGGGCAACATGGCTCCTATGTCTGAGATGCTGAAAGAGAAAAATAGAATACCTTATTTGAGACAAGTTGCACAGGTAGCTAGAGATGAGCGCTTCGGATAAGGCTTTAAGCATAAACTTGAAGGTATTAGTGCTCGCTACTCAGACGTACCACTGAGTAGATGAGGATTTTAGGTTGCGATCTTACAGAGATGGATTTTAGGTTGCGATCTTACAGAGATGGATTCCAGTGGAGACCAGCCTTGGTAAACAATCTCAATTGTGAACTGCAAGTCAGGCAATTCCCAGAGGTATAGGATACAGAAACTTTATTCTTGCAGGACTGAATTGGTGGTAGTGCTGGCTTATGGTCCGCTTGGCAATAAGCTCGAGATCCGATGCCTCACAGACTATGTTCAGGTACGACACCGATGTGAATTGGTTCATCAACAGAGCTCAAAATAACGTCAGAAAAAGAGCCAACCAATGAAGGAGTTGCCGCATACAATGACTTCATCGTCTGTGGTACTTTCTTCACCGCTTTTCTGGTATATGACTTATTTATTTAGCAATGCTTCCAGAAATGGAGAAGTAAATATGCAGCAACCTAATTTGCAACAAATATGGCTTTTCTTACTTGTTTATTGACCTTTCTACTAGCTCGTGGCCTGTAGTCATTGACGCGACGCGGCGATCTGGGGAGGGGCTCGGCGCACTTGATACGCCGGTCGGTAGCCCATTAAGGGTTGGGGTAAACACAAGATCGTGGCTTCTTTTTTTACCGATCTTTTGGGCAGTGCAGTACAGTACTGATATCAAAATGCTGGTACCGTCTGTTCTTCTGTCTTTAGCAGCTCCGGCGCGTGCGCTGGATATCAGCGTAGACAATGCGACAAGCATCGAAGCTGCCGACGTGGCCGTGATAGAGGGAATGGTGACGTACATGCCGTGGTTAACGAACACTTCTGGAGCAACTGTAGGCGTTTTCCAGGCGCCGTACTACTGGTGGGAAGCTGGCGTGTACTGGAGTCAAATGATCGACTGGCAGTTCTACACGGGGAACACGAGCTACGAGCCGTGGATCAAGGAGGCTCTCGTGAAGCAAGCCGGTACGAACTACAACTACATGACCGAGAACCAAACATCGGTCGAGGGTAACGACGATGAGGCTTTCTGGGGAATTGCGGCGATGAACGCGGCAGAGAGGAATCTGAGCCGGTACGACGATAACACGCCAGAGTGGCTGTACTTCGCGCAAGCGACCTTCAACTCGATGGCCAACCGCTGGGACTCGAGTTCGTGCGGTGGCGGTTTAAGATGGCAGATCTACACGTGGAATGCTGGATACGACTACAAGAACATGGTCGCCAACGGCGCACTGTTCCATTTGGCGGCAAGGCTGTCGCGATTCACGAACAATGACACGTACGTCGAATGGGCCGAGCGCGTCTGGCAGTGGGCTTTAAGCGTCGGGCTTCTGAGCCCTCTGGACGCGACGGCCAGCGAACCGGTTGATGTGAAAATGCGCGTTTTGGACGGCGCTCATCTCACCGACAACTGCTCAGATATCACGGCGGTTGAGTGGACGTACGACCAGGGCCTCATGCTCAGTGGCTGCGCGTTCTTGTACAATTACACGGGTAACACGACGTGGCGTGACCGCAGTCTCGAGCTTTGGGGCCGGGCCACTGCTCTATTCGGCAGGAATAATGCGTCATGGGTCCCCGGCTCTTACGTGTTATATGAGCCCGGATGCATGACACAAACTGAGTCGGTTGAGCAGTGCACGAACGATCAGCGGTGCTTCAAGGGCATTGCTCTTTCCATGTTCGGGTACGCGATGCAAATGGATTCGGAGTTGATCGATGAGATGTGGGAGTACATCCAATACTCAGCGGAATGCGCGTCTTGGTCCTGCACTGGTGGCACCGATGGAAAGACCTGCGGACTGTCGTGGCTCCACGAGGGCTGGGACGGCCGGTATGGCGTCGGCGAGCAGCTGTGTGCCCTTGGTGCATTCAACGCCGTGCTTGCCGCGAATTCTTCGGGCGCTTACAAGGCGTCTGATCTGCCGGAAGTCTACCAAGCGACGAGCAACTCTTCGAATAGCACGGACGGCAGCTCTGTGTACGGATGGGGCAGTACGGCTGGTACTGAGAACGACAGCACGACGACTCCCGGAGCCCTCTCTGTGGACACTTCCGACCGCGGCGGTGCAGGCTTCCTCACTGGCATCGTGATCATTTTCATCGTCGCGGGGTCGACGTGGCTAGTCCTTTAAAATGATGGTTGGACATCGTTTGGTGGACGGAAGATCGTTGGACGGACGCGGAGCGGAAACTGACAACTAAGGAAACTTACGAGGAGATGGCTGAAAAGAGAATTGGAGAGGTTGATTGTGGGCTTATATGCATACGGGCGCGAGCTCTTATATACTCAGATACGTTTGAAAGAATCAAAATCCAACCGACAAAACTGCACTTGGTTGAGGCGAGGTTCGATGCAAAATTGTTCTTGGTCTCCGGCTATATTACAAACTTCGCGTACAAAGAATTAGACAGTTTGATTTATGCGAGTCAAAATAAATTCATATGCAAGGAATCCTTCGGATTCAATTTTAGCTCCGGCTATGTTTTCGACTTTCTCCACAGATTGATGATGCTCCGGCTGCGGTTCAGTTTCGGTGTCTCCATCTGAGTATCCGACGGCACCTCGAGATCATTTGCTTTGCCCTTCGCACGATTACCCGAAAAAAGAAAAGACGAGCGGCTCGACTTTTTCGACGAATTCAAAGTCAAGGCCAAAGAGGTCGTGGATCCAGCAAACTCATTGTCCGTTTTCGGCTTCAGATACTCGCGGAGGAAATCGCGAATGTACGCAGATCCCGGATTCGTGTTCCCCCGAAGCATGCAATCGTGGCTTCCTCCTGGCTCCTCGAATCGGCGCTCGATGTGCGCGACGTTCGCAAAATCAATCATCTGCTGCTTGCATGGCTCTGCGCCTCCCCACACAATCACCGTGTCTTTGGGAAGCTTCGTTTCCCAGACCTTTGGGTCGGCAAACAACGGGCTGATCAACGGGTCGTCGTACCGAATCACCTGCGTGTCGACAAAAACTTCACGCATGCTTGTGTCATCCCTCAATCCCGAGGTCATGTCTGTACTCGGCGAAACGAGCACAAACGCGTCACAGTGCGCGTCCTTGAGCAGCATGGTGAGGCCAAGGTGGCCCCCAGCGGAGTCGCCGTAGAAAATGATGTTGTTGCAGGATTTTTTCAGCTCGTTGTAGCATGCCAATCCCTCGTTGAGCTGAGTCGGGTATTTCGCGAACGGCCCAATCGTGTAATCCAGAACGAGAATACTGACCTGCTGCTGCGGCAGCAGCTCCTTATAGAGGTTCACCAAATACTTCAACTGCGGCCGCTGGACCTTCAACGCGTAGGATCCGCCATGCAAGTACAAGATCACAGGGTCCGATGGCTGCCTGTTCGGCTTCTCAACCAACCACCGCGCGCTGTAAGCCTCCCCGCCAAAATAGTAGTTGTAGTGAGGCAACCCCGAGTAGTGGGCGAGCCGGAGCTCCTCACGGAGCGGCCTGACTGGGCACAGCCGGCGCAGCTGCGGCCAGTTGCATCGCATAGAGATGTGCGCCGCAGCAGAGTCGAAGGCCTCTTCACGAAGGGAGAAGTGGCGCGGGTGCGCTATGCGGCTGATCGACCTCCTTGCGACATCGATGGTGACGTACGGCGGTAAACTACTGAGGATCGCTCCCAAATGCGCATAGTCAATAAGAGAAACCTGCTCACGGAAGTCCTTCTCATTGAAGTCGTAGGGTCCGACGTACTTCGCAAGTTCCGTGGACTTCTTGGTCGCCTTGGCTGCAGCTTCCTCCACAAGTGACTGCTGGGGCTGCATTGCAAAGGTCGCTTTGCTCGCAGCTGTTAGCATGCCAAGATATAAAGGGCTGGTTTTGAACACGGAACAACTTGGTGAGGTAAGGGCGTCTTATACCGCATCACAGGGCACGCGTAAGTTATTAGGCGGCGCACGCGTACCAATGCAGGTGTCAAGGACCTTAACTGCTGGGCCTGGCTTTTGCGCCCATAGTAGCTTGCACACTTCGCAATAAATACGCAGGGGGGTTCAATAGAACCCGCTTGAAAGCACATTCGACTTAACTTAATCGTGTTCCTATACATTATTTGAACGCTCAGCCTCACTCTCGGTGCGCCGAGGCTACAGAGACCCGGAGACCCCTACCCCGCCATCGGCTGCTGTACGCGTAGCACATTCACCGCTATCCATTGATAGGAGTTGCTGAAGGAGCTGACATCACGTAAAGCGAGTGAGTCGGTTAAAAAATAGAGGCTATCTTGTGAATACAAAAAAAGTAAGTGAGCGTCGCAATAATCATCCACGAGGCTAGATAATCTCTTTTAATTGTTCAACACGTGATCGAGATTGCCAGAGCTTATACTTGATTACTCATCGGCCGGCTGTCGGCGGCCGCGGGCGGCCGTTCCGCCTCCTCTCGTTCTTTTTGTTTGAATAATCACCCCTGCTACTGGCTGCGGCCTCAGAACGGGGCTGGTCCCCGCAGCAGGTGCATACATAATCTATAATATATCAAAATAGCACTCTTGGGACTAGGCACTAAACGTATGCATGACGGACACACACGCGTCTTGACATAAGGTGACAATGTCCGTTCAGCAACGGCCTTTGATAACACATCTTTAGTCTAATGCAGATTAGATAATGCAATGCGGTAAGGAAGCTGTTACCATGCACGGACGTGCTCGCCAAAAGAAAGGACACCTGCCCGTGTGAATTGGCCCGACAAATAGAGGTTCTCGTGCGGCTTATCCGGTTCTCGCGCGGCGCATCCGGTTCTCGCGCAGCGCATCCGGTCTTCGTGCGACCTAGACTAAGCAATTGCATATAATAGAAACACTGTCTAGATTAGCTATTGTTACGAAGACGAGAAGGGAGCCGCAGCTTGACAATCCAAGACGGCTTTTCGCGCTGTACAAGAGACTCGTCGAATAACGAGGCCGTCGGCACGCGCTGCCGCTTCCTATTGCGATTGAAGTAGTACACCAAGTCCTGCTGGTCGCCGCCATACATATCATCTTCGCGGTATGCAACCATATGCAGAATGCTCAGATTCCGGTCGACACCGCCAGGTAATATTGACGAGAATATAGGCGTGCTGATGTCCGGTGTCGACGTTTCTTTTGTGGGGCGTATGAAATCTGCAAGCGGCGCATCGTGCTGGAATCGTCGTGACCGGCCCTGTCGGCGTCTGCTACGCATCTCCCGACGTTCTTGCTCCAGCTCATGCGGGTCCTGGTCGGCGCCGAAGGGCCGTGTCTCGCGCAGACTTGGCGTGTACTGGTCAATGGCTTCTGGCCGCCTCAAGAAGGCGTGCTCGTCAACGGGCATGGCCAATTCGTCTCTCAGCTCTGGCAAGTGGGGCGGCTTGCCATCAAACTGGTAGCCACTATTGAAAAGCGTGCGCGAGTACATTTGGCATTGTTCGCGGATGGCGTGGGCCACAGCCGTTGCAAACTCGCCGGGGAGGCTGAGCTCGGCCGCGAGCGTCGTCGCAAACCATTCCGGGTTATTTTGCGGATTGTTCAGGTCCCATTCGAACTGGTCGACTAGCTGGTGCTGACCGATCGTCACGTCGATCTTGATCGTGATGCGCATATCCTCATCGTACTTGAGATTCTGCTGCTCTTTCAGATCCCCTACTTTGCCGGCCTCCTCCTCAGTTTTCCCGCGGAGCTGAGAAAACGCGTCGCTTTTGTCGCTTTCGCTCTTTACGGCGTCTCCGCCATCGTTCAAACGGCGCGGATAAATATGGGGCAGGTGGCTGTTGATCTGCAGCTGCAACGACTTCAGCACCTCGCTCGCCAAGCTGAGGGGCAAACCGTAATCTTCAAGCAAATTCTCGACAAACAACTCGAGTGGAATCGTAGTGTCGTCCGCGTTCCACACTAACCGGTCCCGTAACACGTACTTTTCCGTTTTGAGGTCGATGTGCAGAGGCACGAGCTGCGTACCGACTTGCGTTGTTTCGTGGAGTTTGTTGATGGGCAGAAAAGGCTCGCGGCTCTCGCGGCCGCTGCGTTTGCGATCTTGTGGGTATAATAGCCGGATCTTCGATCCCGTCCAAGAGTTGCCGTAGCCGGCGTATCCTTCCTGGAAAATTGCGGAGGGCACGGCCTGCCGAATGCCGCGGGACTGCTGGAGATACTCGAGCTCTACCTGCTTGCTGCGCTCGAACTCTTTGAAAGTGATCGCGTCTTCGCGTTGGTACGCGGCGTGGAGCGAGTCACGGTAAACCACATCCACAACAGACTTCTCGCTGTCTTGTAGCCACTTCTGAGCGCTCTCGCGCTTCCCAATGTAGCGATCAATGTCGTACAGCGCCCTCTGACCGTCGAGTCCCATACCCAAAATTCTGTAAAGTCAGAAGTGGTGATGTCCGCACCCTTACGTCGACGACCCATCTCTGTAAACGAAGAACTTTGCCTAGATTAATTATTTAAGACCTGTACTCGCCATTGATCGTCACATACTCATGTGTGAGGTCACAAGTCCAGAACCGGAACTCGCCCTTGCCGACGCCAAGCTCCACTTTGATATTCAAGTCATGCATGTTCAGAATCTCCAAAGCACGATCCTCATCGACATTCTCAGGTTCGCCATTAACGCACAGCGGCAATTCAATCGAGCCGTCTGTCGGCACAAATGAGACCGACGTCTTTTGCGGATCAACTCGTTCGCCTGAATAGCCAATGGCGCACAGAATACGGCCCCAGTTCGCGTCTTTACCATAGAGCGCCGTCTTCACAAGCTCGCTGTTCGCAATCGACCGCGCCACGGCTTTAGCCGATGCATCAGACTCGGCCCCGGAAACGTCGATCTGAACAAACTTAGTCGCGCCCTCACCATCACGGCAAACCAGTTTCGCGAGCTGCGTGCACACGTCCTGCGCAACCAACTGGAACTCCTCAAACCCGGGCGTACCCACATCGATCTCTGGACCGCCCGCCGCGCCATTGGCAAGGGCCAGGATCGTGTCGTTCGTGCTCATGTCGCCATCAACGCTGATGGCATTAAAGCTCTTATCGACGCTGTGCTTCAGTACTGCCTGCAGCGCGCGTGGTGTTACGGGCGCATCAGTGGCCACGATGCCTAAGAGCGTCGCCATGTTCGGACTGATCATACCACCCCCTTTAGCGACACCTGCCAAGCGGTAGCTGTGCCCGCCAAATCCGAACTCACAGGAAGTGAGCTTCGGGTAGGTGTCCGTAGTCATCATTCCTCGGGCCAGCGTCATCCACGCGTCGTGGCCAGACTGCAGCTGAGAAAACAACGACGGCGTAGAGTCCGTGATTTTTGCGATCGGCAGAGGCTGCCCGATGACGCCAGTGCTCATGCACAGAGCGTTGCCTCCACCAGCAGCCTTAGAAGCGGCCGCTGCCATAGCCGCTGCATCCTCTAGGCCCTTCTCGCCAGTCACTGCATTCGCGTTGCCGCTGTTGACAATCACTGAGCGGAATCCATTGCCCCCAGTAGTTTTCAACGCCTTCTGATCATGCTGAACGGGCGCAGCCTTGAAAATGTTCGATGTGAAGACACCAGCAGCCGAGCAGTCCTTAGTGCTCTGGACCGCCGCCATATCGAGCATTCCTGCCTTTTTAATGCCGCCGTGAATGGCTCCAACCGCAAACCCGAGCGGGTACGTGCCGGAAGTCGGGATCTTGGCCAACTTCTTCATGAGTCTTATCTGGTTGGTTATCAGTGAAAGGGTAAATCAGATTGCGCAGAGCGTGAAGTGCCGATCCTGCAATGCTAAGTGCACGTTTTGTAGATGGTTGATGATTTTAATAGGCAAATTTAAAGCTGCTTAGACTCTTTGCTCGAGACAGAAACGGTCAAGTCCATGTACAGGTATTCTATTTAAGCACACAAAAATCTAGATTCTTAGAAGGAATCTAATCTCGAAACCGCCGAGTGCAGTGATTCCCTCTTTACTCTTTACTACTAGGTGCGGACCGCTCATGCTCGACTTTAGTCGGAGGTGATCCAGGGTTTACAGCTTCAACTTTTTTCACTATGTCTTCGAAAACCACTGTTGAGAAACCCGAGCAGACGGTCGCGAACCCGGATGTCGTTACAAAGTACAAGACTGCCGGTGATATTGCCAAGAAGGTATTGAACGAGCTGAAGACGCTTGCCGTTCCGGGTGCTAGCGTTATTGACCTCTGCAACAAGGGCGACGAGCTGCTCACCGCGGGCGCGGCGAAGGTGTACAACTCGAAGAAGGGCCTCTCGAAGGGTATTGCCTTCCCGACCTGCGTGTCTCTGGACGACTGTGTCGCGTACTACAGCCCCGTGGAGGGCGACAAAACGGTCACTTTGGAGGCCGGCCAGGTCGCGAAAATCTGTGTTGGTGTGCAGATCGACGGCTACGCGTCTGTGATGAGCGAGACAGTCAGCGTCGGTGGCGAGTTCAGCCCCGAGGTTCAGAAGGCCCTGCAGGCCGCGTGGTACGCTACTGAGGCTGCGCTGCGCACGGTCAAGCCGGGCAACACGAACATGAGCGTCACGCGTGTTGTGGATCTTGTGACTAAAGAGTTCGGCGTCACTGCGCTCGAGGGAATGCTCAGCATGCAGCACCAGCAGAACCAGATCGCCGGCAAGAAGCGCATGATCATGAACCCGAGCGAGGGCCAGCGTCGCGATTTCGAGTCGCAGAAGTTCGAGGAGAACGAGGTCTACGGCTTGGATATTCTGATTACGACCGGCGGCCCCGGCAAGATGAAGTCGAAGCAGGACCCGACGAATATCTTCCGCAAGACCGACCTGACGTACCAGCTCAAGCTGCGGTCGTCGCGTTTGGCGATTACGGAGGTCCAGAAGAAGGCCGGCCCGTTCCCGTTCAGCGTGAAGATTCTCGAGGACCAGCGCCGCGTGCGCATGGCCCTGAAGGAGCCGCTCGACCACGGCCTCGTTGAGGCGTACAACGTCGACTACGAGCGCGACGGCCGCCCGGTCGTGCAGCTGTTCACCACTTTCGCTCTCACGAAGAACGGAATTATCAAGCTGTCCGCGCCGGATGCACCGAACTTGGACGGTGTCAAGATCGAGAACGAGGAGATCGCCGCGCTGCTTAAAACGTCGTTGAAGAAGAAGAAATAAACGCAGCTATTATGGAGGCGTCAATAGTATATAGCCACTCTTAGATACCTACCAGATCGATTCTTGAGTCTGAGCAACTGCACGGAGTGCCGAGGTTGCTCCTGCCCATGTGGATCTCCACACTCTGGATCGAGCAATGCGTACGTACTCAGTATGCCTCTGGTTGCGGTAGGCATTCTCCGTAGTGTCCACAAAGCGCTGGTAAAAGTCGCGAAACATCCGAGTCTTCTATGGAACACCGGAACAGTTCCAGCTTAAAATTTGCTCGAATGACTTTAAGTGAGTGCTAAGTGAACTAATATGATGCCTTTAATTTTCTTTTTTTTATCATTTTCATTTTTTTTCTTGGCGCTAATTATCTCCATAATCGATTTCGCTCGTCGCGGATTTTCCTCGAGAATCTGAACTTACCTTCCTACCCTCACAAAAAAAGGCGGTCTATCGCCAAAAATCACGAAATCCTTAAGTTTGATAAGTATCTTTGGGTCATCGACCAGGCAGCCGAGGGTTCGACACTGCAACTATGTCCCGACGGCACCACGCACCAAGAAGTACGCGTCCCGTGAGCTACGATTTCGTCGAGCCTGCACCCGCTCCGGACTATGAGGTCGCGCTGAAGAGCACGGGCCAAAGTCTTGCCGACGTGCCCAACGACACTGCTCTTATCATGATCGAGGATCCTGAGCGGGCAAAACGCCAGCTAAGTCAACCCGTGTCGGGCAGGGCTCACCGGAAGCCGCACCGCGCGCAGGATTCGAAAGCAGCGGACGCGGGCGGAGGCCAGCCTGATGGCAGAGAACGACTGTTCTTGCGGCTCAGGAGGCAGCTCGTGGCTACGCCGACCAATACAAAGGTCAGCGACATGCGCGAGACGCCCGACCGTGGTGAAGAGGATTATCGCCATAATCGCAAGGTCGCTAACGAAGCAACGACCGGCCGCAAACATGCTCGAAGAGCAGCAAGCGCCACCTTCGATTCCTTCATCGAGCCAGATGGCGATAAAGGCGGCAAAAGCAATGCGACAAAGCCGCTGGAAAAGCCGCCGGCGAAACGCGTTAAAAAGGAAACTGCTAAGGAGGCCGAGGACACAACTGAGGAGGCAGCCCCGAGTGAAAAATCCGAACAGAACTCTGGTACTGAGAAAAACAACGTCGGTATCGTGAATAACGATTTCTGCAATGCGTGCGGTGGCACGGGTGATCTACTTTGCTGTGAAACGTGCGTGCGCAGCTTCCATTTCTCGTGCATCGACCCACCGGTCATGGATGTTGAGGAAATCGCGGAGGAAGAGTGGTCCTGCCGGGCTTGCAAACCATTAGTCCCCTCGGAAGACGACCGCAAGAAGTTTGATGGGACGTTTTTCGAACCTCTTATCATGGCCAGTATGGGGCACAATGCAGCAGCGTTTCAACTGCCCGTGAATTTGCGCGAAATGTTCGCTCACGTCGATTTCACGCGGTACGGTGAATTTCTCGATGAGGCATCGAAAACCCCGCATGCGCCGCCGGTTCACCGTATCCAGAACCGGGAAGGCGAGGTGTTGCTCTGTTTCAAATGCCGCGGCAACGGGCTAAACGATCGAAGCCTTGCTGTCTGTAGCAAATGCGAGCAGCCATGGCACATAGATTGCCTCGACCCGCCGCTTGAATCAACTCCGTACGGGTTCTGGGTCTGCCCCTTGCATGCCGGCAAGCAAAGCGATCTGATTCCGAGGCGAGTCAGGAATCCGCAGGTAATGAGAGTGAAATTACCACGGAATGTGCCGAACAACGGCGATATCGAGATTGAAGAAGATGAAGACGAGGAGGAGAAGAATCACGAGCACGCAGCTGCAAACGCTGCTGCCGACAAGTGCCCGAACGGGCGAACTCTTACCACAGATTTTGATCAGGAAGACACGGTGAACAAGGTGTATTTCGGGCCGCAGACACGCGTCGCAAAGGATGGTACAGTCGTAGGCAAAATCCCGAGACAGCATCCAAAGGGATTCGAGCAGGACCGCATTGTTCACAAGATCTCTGCAAGAACCATCAAGCTCGACTTTTTAGACGCCGTTCTCAAAACGCGCTCGGCGCCTTTCCCGGAGTCATCCGCATCAGATTTCATGCTTGGGCTTAACTTGCTTGCCGAGAAGCCGCGAAGCGAGTGTGAAGCGGTGCGAAATCTTATGCTTTTGAACGTGTCAGGGCCCACCGTGTCGACGGCGCGCGCGAAGGAGAATCTGAACACACTTGTCGAGGCTGCTTTGGATGACGATAACGAACTGGGGCAAATCGCCGCGATTCGTAAACTGATGAAAGAGAAGGGAAAAGAGCGGTTACTCGAGATTTTGCAAAGCACATAACGGCGGTCTATTTATTAATATGTCATCCTTTCTTGAGATTAGAGATGAGAAGTTATTTGCATTGACCGTCAGAACTAGAGACTAAAATATATAAGCATAAAACTACTTAGATTACGGTGCTGAGGAAAAAGGTATCATCTGATTGTCTCAGGCTTGTTGACTCGGGCCTACTATTCAAAGAAGACGGGTTCGAGGTGGCTTGTCTTTGGAGGATCATCAAATTGTTTCGAGCAGCAACGCTACCGTGGCTGGCCGCTCTATTGAACCAGTAGATAGAGTCATCCATGCTGGATTTGACACCGTCACCGTTCAAAAAGATGTGACCAAGCATGCACTCCGCGTCGCTATTTCGAGCTTGTTGGGCCGCTTTGTAAAAACTTCGAGAAGCTTTGTAAAGGTTTTGCCTTAGTCCGATTCCATTGCTGTAGGCAAGTCCTAAATTATACGACGCTTGCGATAGGCCCGTTTGTGCTGCGACTTTGAAGAGAAGAATGGCAAGTTTGGGATTAGGCTCTACGTCGTGTGATCCTTGAATGAGCAAGACGCCAAGATTGTTCTGGGATAGCGTGTCGCCGCTCGTAGCGAGACGCTTATAAAGTTGAGCTGCGAATTTTTTGTTACACGGGAAGCCAGATATGCCTTCACTGTAGCACGCGGCAAGATTGTAAACCGCCATGGAGTAGTTTTGCTCTGCACTCGAAAGTAAATATTCTCTACCACGAGGCAAATTGACGGATGTGCCGTATCCTTCGAAACTTATTGCCGCCAAACAGTACAGAGCGTATGGATCACCGTCGGTCTCAGCAGCTTTCTTGTACCAAGATCGCGCTCTCCTTACATCGCGGGTCACTCCTTTGCCATAGAGATACATGTACCCGAGCTGGCTCATAGATGCTGCCAGTCCCTTCGATAGGCATATCATGAAGCAAGTGTGCGCCCTGCCAAAACTCTGTGGAATTCCTTGACCGTGCAGATACCTCACTCCGAGGTTGTGTATGTCTTCTATAGTTTTGCATGAGGCCAACAATTCAGGTTCCACCTTTGCAGACCCGACTTTCTGTGCACCAGGTAGGTTAGTGTTCTGCGACGTAGGATTATTCCGCCTACTTGTATCAGATTCGTTCGACAAGTCCAGTAAATGCGTATAGGACACAGGAGTGAGGACTCTGAAAGCGTTACTGTTTTTCACATCTCCCTTTGGATGAAAACAGTTACGCACACAAGAATGCCAGCATCTGGTGAGCGATATTTTCTTCTTATTACCTCCGACAGGATCTCCAAATGAGGTCTCTGAACTCAGGAAACTCATATCCCACGATGTCTAACATGAAAATTCATGAAACTCTTTGATTTATATATCTTGCTTGTCTTCCTGGAGGTCACTTACCTATCCATAAGTGAATCCTGAGACTCGCCTAAAGCGGAAATATTCCCGCACATGTATCACAAATTTGAAACATCTATACGAGCACTATGGGTTCCAGCTTTGCTATATTGGATTTCTTGAAATGGAAATGGAGCATTGACAACATGGCTGAAGGAAGTACGTTTATACAGTCAATTCGATCTTTTCGGTGTCAATTTTGACGTGAGTTTCTCCTATGCAGTCTATCCTAACTTGTCGCAAGTCACAGACGCTGACATGGATATCTCAATTAGGACATAGCAAACCAAGCCCTACGTTGCGTGCATAACCTCCGTACCTCAATAGACTGAAGTGAAACTGGCAGTGATCACACTATTTGCTAGGAGTGAAATATCTCCTAAGCACGACGACTGGTGAAGAGACTATACTCGTGAGAGTGAAGATGCTTATGGCCATATTGGTCACGCATTCGAGAGTCAGCTGAAGACAATCATCGATTCTCCATGCTCTTCGAAAAACGAGACCCCTTTTCTGGATCACGTTGGCCAAAATCACCATACGTGAAGCCATTTTGTTGCTCTTCACTAGCATTGAAAGTGATTTCAATGCTCTCATGCTATCCTCATAGTTAAGTTTGTAATTGCAGATACGCAACACATGAACAAAACAAGCTAGCCATTGCTTGTCTCCATAGCTGAACGTTAGGGAAGAAATTCGTGATCTCAGGTCATCAAAGCAGCAATGAATGGCCAGAATCTGCGGGGAAGCTCTGTCCATTAGAACGAAGTTTCGAAAGAACCGTGTATCCGTTTGCAATGAGTAGAGAAGCCTATCAAAATCACAAGCGATATAAGCAAGTTCTGACTGGTTCGCAAGAGTAGCCAGCATTCCAGATGCTGCATCACTAGAGCTGGCTTGGATGCTATCAACAACTTCGACGAATGGATACTCTTTGAACTGTGCGAGCCAAAGAGACTCTCGAAAACATGTGAGCACTGCTTTTTTTGGGTGCTCATTAAATGCCTTCACAGCTTTTTTCAACGACTGTGCTTGTAGACTTCTCTGTAGCTCATCCAAGGGTGGAGGCGGGCAAAGAGCAGCTCTCAGGACCCCGTTCAGTTGCGACTGACCACGAGACTGTTCCAGCAGGTTGTCTACAAACGGCGCATTCCGCGATATGCAAATCAGGCTACGGATACCGTGAGTATTGATTCTGGCAAGTGCTGTACTCGTAGTTGGCACACCCAGTTTGATCATGGCCTCTCTCGTTTTCCTGCGCACAGCTTCACTAGTGACGGCCATGTTTAAAAGCATTTGCAGACTGTGAGGCTGCCATATCTTCACTATTAGCATCACAAAACATTTGACATTGATGCGGTACTCACGATCAAATATGTTTTGCTCGAGTTTGACGCACAGTGCCTCACTCGGCCGTGAACAAGACAGCATAAGGTGCAAGATTTTAAGATCAGAGCTGCAGAGAAACATTTCCGCGAGGACATTGGCCAGCCGTTCGTCCTTTTTGAACCTGCGTACTTCGTGTAGCCAAGCCGCAAGTGCTCCTGAGTGGCCTACGCATGAGCGACCTAAAGATAGCAATAAGGCCATAGATTGCTCTCTCGTCAGTACTCTGTAAAGCATTTTCATGTTCTGAAAGACAACTGACATTTGGGAGCTATCACTGAGCGCGCGCTTCACAGCGAATATCCAGACATATGCGGGTATCATACTCGCAATTTCATGGGTTACTCCTCCTTCTCGAACAAGGGCATAAAGAGCGTGGTTAATTGCGGGATCTACTGAACTTATTGTCAGGAATTGCGACACCTCACTCATTTCCAATTATTGACAATGCACGGAACAAAGTACACAAACTGTACCGTGGTTGTGGTGGTACTAGTAGTGAACGGATCTAGGGTTCTCTTTGGTGCTGCTCATTGATGTTTGCCAAAAATTTCGGGCAGGCCTCGTGGCTGCTCAAAAGACCGGTACAGTCTGCAGTGATTCGCTGCAAACACAGCGGCTCTGACTTGACAAAAAAAGGCACTAAAAATGTCCCGCAAACCCCACAAGGATCAATACCTCCTGCCCCCCTTCATAGAGTGACCTACGAGTATCCACCGCCTCCAAAGCCCAAAAGAGATATCCCGAAAGAAAGCACAACCTGGAGAAGACACGTTCCCCTGGCTATAGGCATTGGTGGTCTTCTGTGGGCAGGATATGCATTTTACTACTTTTTTGCCGACAAATCAGGATCTGAGCAAACGGTTCTTACGCCAGAGAGCTTCACAACTTATAGAATAACCAACAAGCAACCCGTCTCTGGAGACACGTGTCTGATCGAGATTGCTCCGAAGTTTAAGGCGAGCAATGATATGCTGAAAAGTGGCGCTACTCTGTGGAATGGCAAGCGGCTGTGGAGTATCCAAGTCAAGCACCCAATGATCCAGATTGCTCGCAATTACACACCATTACCCATCTACTTCATGAGATCGGACCGGCCCGGAGAGCCGCCGTTAATGCGCATGATGGGCACGAGTGCCGATGAGGGGCGTATGACGCTCTTGGTGAAGCGCTACGAAGATGGCGAGATGAGCCGATACCTGCATTCGCTGCCTGTGGGGTCGGATATTGAGATCAGAGGTCCATTTGTGGAACACAAGTTTCCATACGGGGCCATCGACCAACTGCCCATGCGGCAGCCCATGCTGGACAATCCGTCCCGTATGAAGGCCGAGCCCGAGCTCGACCCCGAAAACATGCAAGCCGAGACAATCGCCATGTTCACTGCGGGGACTGGACTCACCACCGCTTTGCAGCTACTGTTGAGCCCCCATAACCCCCCGCGTGGAGTTATTGAAGTTTATCATAGCGCACGCACACGGGATGATGTCCCGTTCGACCGATTCCGCTTATTTTTGGAGAGCGTCGGACGAGCTAGGTTCCACCTTTTTGTTGACGATGAGAACAAGTTCATTCGTGCTGAGGACATCCCGTTGCCAAAGCAAAGCTCGAAGGACGGAACGGTGGCCAGCGCAGGTATCCACCAGCCAAAAGAGAGGTATCGCTCAGTGCTTCAGCAGTATTCTGACTTGAAAAAAAATGGAAAACTTATAATACCTCCACCAAGCAGTGCGATTGTATGTGGGCCTCCTGGATACGTGACATATGTCTCAGGGAATCCCGGGATAGATGGAGAAACTGAAATCGCTGGCTTGCTGGGTAGCAAGGGATGGTCCAGGAGAAACACGACGCGTATGCTCGATTTGTAAATATGTACATACCGGTAATCAGTAGGGACATGATCTGACATCTAACTGGGGCTAAGCCGAAAGCGATCGGCCACAATCCAACTTTTCAACAATGGAGTTGCCAAAAAGTCATGGCTCGGAGGATTCAACCTGTGCGCAGATCGTATACGAAAAACTGTAAAAAAAAAAAAAAAGTATGCACTGACCCGGAATCGAACCGGGGTCGAGTCGAAACAGTAAATGGCAACGACTCAGTATACCACTAACCCATCAGTGCTGGTTAGTGGTAGCTGCATATTTTCAGGGTTCATATACCTGCGTAAGCTCGAGCAGATCCAGATCACTTCACTCGAAAATTCGCCTAACCTTGTTGTGGTGGTGGAATGGCATCGGATGAGAGCGCCGCCCCGGATAGTTTTGAGCCTTCTGAGGAGCTCAAGCAGGAAATGCCCTACACCGATGGTGATATTCTTCGTCGAGTGGAGACTTCAGCTGATCGCAATCGCCAGGACATTGTAGACTCGCGTATTCCTACTCTGGAGTTTATCAAAACCACTGTATTTGGGCTGCTATGGCCTGATCTGATCTTATCTCATCTGGATCTCGCGAACTTAAAGGTAATCTTCAGGTCGTGGGTGATGATGTGGGCACTGACGCTGCTGCAAATCTGCGGCCAGACCGAGCACTTCATGGGCCCCTCATCGTTCCTTGCTAATTTTGCCGCAGGAATTGAGATTGATGGTGGGCTGAGTGTGTCAGGTGCACTTGTCTACTGCACGGCAGACGTTGTGTCAGTAATATTCTCGTTTCTAGTCTCTGTTGTGACTCAGGCGATCAACTGGACCATCAGAGGTCATCCCACAGAGCAGCAAGTCATAGATGACTTGATCTCTCGCGGGAGGTGTTCGGCGGCCAATGCCACCTTCGAGGGTTGTATTGTGCCGGCGATGCATGATGGCCAATATCTCAACATCAAAACTACGGCAGTCACAATATTCGGAATGCTTTTCAGTTTCACTATATGCGGGTATCTCCAGTGTGTGTCCAAGTACTTCAAGCTCGCGTGGCTTCTCAATTCTCTGTTCACAATCATCGTGTTTCCTTTTAATAATTTTATGCCGGTTTGGGAGCCGTGGTTTTACGCGCGCAACTGCGTGGTTCCCATGTGTATTGCGTTCACCATGCGATTTGCCGTATCGCTTTTTCTATACCCATTTTCGTCGAACCACAAAATTGTGAGCTCGCTGTCAACGGCCTGCGACAAGCTCGCCGGCACATGTGAGCATATCAGAGATCTCTCGGCGAGATCCCAGCCATCCGAGAATGATTTCGGTCACAAGTTCGCTTTCATTAATACGGAAACGCAAGCAGTTTACAGCAAGTTCATTGTCAATGAGGTCGACATGGAAATGGTCAAATACTTGGAAGTTTGGTTTTCCCGGTTCAAGGGACCAGATCTCAAGGATCTCCAGGGCCAGATTCGGTTCATCATGTCAGCCCTTTCTAGTTTCAATTTTTTTTTCGAGGCGATGTCGAACCGATACGCCGAGATTTGTACTGGCATGCCGACGGGCCCTTCCGCTGAAAAGGTGCGCCGCCAATCGGACGTTCGTGACCACAAGTATCTGCCGAAATTTCTGCGCCAAAAACTGCAGAAGCAGTGGAAGGATACGAGCTGCTTTGAGACCTCGCTGCGGCGCCGGTACATTGATGACAATGCTCAGAATGAGGGCTATGATTTCTACAACCTGTGGAACGACACGAAAGTTGACACGGTGCAAGGGCTCGACTTAGAGTTCGGCGTGATCATCAGTACATACGAGCCTTTGCTTGGCCTCGCTTGCAATCTCCTGAAGGAATGCGGCACCTGGCTTGAACTGTCTTCGCATAATTTCTCTCTCTCGGTATGGCATATACACGAGCGCCGTGAGGATTGTAAGACCAATCTGGAGCGGCTAATTTCTGAACTCAATAAAGAGTTGAAACAAGTCAAACAAAGCGTAGTTGCGAGGGATCAGCTCTTTGCGCTGCATGCCTACACTTGCCGGCATTTCGCGCGAAGAGTGCGACACTTAGCAACTGGCTGTCTTGCTCTTCACAGGTCGCGGCCCAAACCGATTCTGGTGTGGCCGCAACGGCAGGACAAAAGCAAGGTTCCTGCGAGCACCACGGAATTCAGCGGCGACGCATTTGCCGATTTTAACACGGATGCAGTTACGGGATTCAAGCCTCTGAAGCAGGTTCAGGCGCGCACGCCTGATTCGAGCCCGCCTCGACGATTCTGGCATTTGGTCGGTCTTCTTATTGAGAAGCTCTATGCCATAGTGTACAATGGCGATTTTCTCTTCTCAGTCAAGCGCGCGGCTTTAGTCACCTTGTGTGAGACGCCTTATTTCGTGCGACCAATTTGCAGCACGGCGTTTAAGCATTGGTATCTTTGGGTTGCCGTGCTTACGGGCTATACCGTCGCACGCCAGGCCGTAGATGGCGTTTACGGTTTCTTCGGGAAGCTTGTATTTAACTTCTTTGGCTGTCTCGTTGGTATGGTTGGCTGGTACATATCTGCCGGTTCCGGTCGGGGAAACCCGTTTGGCTATGCCGCTGTGACCGCCTTTGTCTGGCTCTACATTTGCTTCCAGCGTCAGTACAATAAACACTTCACTCCCTCTACCAGCATTGTGTATTCGTGCACAGTGACACTGGTGCTGGGCAACAGCTGGAACGCAGGCCACGTCTCGCTCAACGGAGTCGAGCTAGGCCGCGGGTTCCACGTTGCTTGGGTCCGCTTTGTAACAGTCACTATTGGCATTGCTGTCGCGTGGATCGGCACGATTTTCCCGTATGTGTATACGGCGAAACGAGCAGTTCGCGAAATTATTGGCAACTGTCTCGAAAATCTCGGCGAACTGCAGTCTATGGTCTCAAACTTTGGATACCAGCGTTACCAAGATAGTAGCACGCGGATTGTTGCGCATAAAGACGAAGTTACTCAGGCTGCTCGGGCAATTATCACTAATTTGAATGCGGCAGAGACTCTGAGGAAGCGATTAATATATGAACCACCTCTGTCTGGTATTTACCCAACTCATCGCTACCAGCTACTGATCAGGTACGTGCGCGAGGTGACCTTGGTGCTTTCGTTGATCCATGCCTTTCTCGACGACATTCAGAATACTCAGCACATCCCATCCGTTCTAATTTTGATGGGCTGGACTGACCCGGGATTGTGTGCCAAGGCCTTGTCAGTGATGTACATGAGTGGCCGCGCCATTAACGATGGGAAGGCTCTTCCGTCTATCTCACTGGGAAATCTGACGGAGGCGTACACTTTCGATCTCTTGAGGAGCCGCCTAGAGACATTGCAAAAAAACAGTGACGAGGACGACGAAGAGAGCGTAACCGCAGTAGCGTTGGCTTTGCAGATATATGAGCGGCTTGATGTTGTGCTGATGCTCATCAAAGAACTGGTGGGCGAGTTTTACGACGTGAACATGGAGGTGTTCGATTTGGAGCGACAGAGACGCGAGCCTCTGCTTCCGAGTGGAGGCTCGTATGTATAACTTATTTATAGACATTTATTTTTGAAGATAGACTGCTTCAAATTTACCAAAAAAAATAGACAAAAAATGAGATTAAACTCTAGCCCGACGGGGGGCTCGAACCCCCAACCTTGTGATGACTATCATCGCCAAAGCGTATTAAGAGTCACACGCTCTTCCGATTGAGCTAGCCAGGCTTAACGACTGTACCACAGACGATCTCTTATTAGGGCGGGTGGAATAATTTTAGTCATTGTGCACCATGCATCAGCCGAATTAAAAGATGGTTAATGGCATGAGTAACACACACGGTAAAGTCACGATATCCACAACCACTTGTAATTTCATTTAATGTGTGTACCGTCTCCAAATAACATCGAATTATTAAAACCTTTGAAATCGTTTAAGGCTGGTATAATGACGCGGTGAACGCGCACTCGTCCCTTGCCACGGCGAATGTATAGAAGGCAGGTCACAGCTGTGGCCAAAGAGCCCATTAACCAGAAACCTCTCCATTCTACACCCAAGGCTACGTCTAAGCGAGTGTATGAGTTATTGTGGCGCAAGAAAACGCGTAAAGTTCATAGAAGTTGGGAAGGCGACGCGTTAGGAGCAATTCTGCGTAAGACGAACGAGTACATCATGCAGATTTCCGCAGGCGGCAGAAGCATGGGGACAGTTCGTTTAGGGCCAGATCTATCTCTTCTTGAGGAAGGGAACATATTGCAAGCAGGATCCATAGAAGTCGAGGTTGGCGCACGAGTGGAACCGCAGAGGAAACCGCTCGCTCAATCGCCCGCAAATCTGCCCAAAAAGGTGAAAGTCGACTCTACGAACTCGCAGGAGACTCCTCAATTTGTCTCACCGTTTCCTAAGCCAAGCAATCCCTCACTGAATCCAAAAAATCCCTCACTAAAGCCAAGAGATTCATCACAGACACCACAAAAGGTACTGAGCAATCTCTCAAAGCCAAATGATCTCAAAGCGAGAGATATCCATGACTCACAGTTTGTGTCGCCCTTGAGAGCGTCACATCCAGTGAAAAATAGTGTTAAAGAGAAATCAAAAGAGCCGGACAAAAACGTGTCTGAGAAAGAGCCACTGAAGAGATTAGTCCGCGGTACTGCAAACTTTGTTGCACCTTTTAAGACGGTGACGCCTACCGTGCTGCTTCCCAGCCTCAGGCCGCACCAATTGGAGGCTGTAGAGTTCATGAAACAGTCGGTACTAGGCCACCGGCACCTATTCGGAAACGGGTGCATATTGGCAGACGAAATGGGACTCGGTAAGACGCTGAGTAGTATCGCTCTGATTCACAACTTACTAGGTGAGAGTCATATACGGAATGCACTCATTGTGTGTCCAGTCTCACTTGTAGGAAATTGGCGTCAGGAATTCCGCAAGTGGCTCTCATCTGACGTGAGTGGATCGAACATAGGTGTTCTCACGATTGACAAAGCCGGGCTCGGAAATGGCAGTATAAAGGACCCTGCAATCGCTTTCTTCAAGGATCCTCAATTTCGCAGCCTGCAAGTCTTGATTGTTGGCTATGAACGCGTGCGCAACTTCTCAGCGCAGCTTGCGGCAATGAATCGGCAGTTTGACCTCGTCATTTGCGACGAAGGGCACCGTCTCAAATCGACTGGCTCCCAAACGGCTGACGCGCTTGCAGAGATTTCAGGCGAGAAACGAATCATACTGACCGGAACTCCTATCCAGAATCACCTCACAGAATTCTGGGCGCTCGCTGACTTTGTGAACCCGGGTTGTTTGTTTAGTGAGGCTAAATTCAATCGAAAATTTGCAGTGCCTATCAGCACCCTCGTATCTCAGGAAGAGCGATCTCGTAAAGAAACTGAGTTAAGCGAGCAGGCTCTCTCAGAACTCACGGAGATCTGCGACGAGATCATGCTCAGACGCACGACCGAGGTATTGAAGAACTACTTGCAGGTGCCCAGAAGTGAATTTGTCGTCTTCATTAGACCCACGAAGCGGCAACTCACGGAATATGCAAGTGTGTGCGAGCATGCAGTCAGTCTGTTGGGAGAGGCGGACAATTGCTGTTTGCAGATGATTAGCGAGCTTAAGAAGATTGCCGCAGGCGGAAGTAATGGCGCAAAAATCCAGTTTCTTAGCAGCCTTATTGATGTCCTTAGCACCGAAACCGACGAAAAGGTCGTATTAGTTTCGGGGTCTACCAAAGTGCTGGATGTATGTCAAAACCTGCTTATTTCGAAACAGCTTCAGTGGCTGAGACTCGATGGTCAAACCCCACAGGAGAAGCGAGATAGCTGCGTGCGGATCTTCAATAAAGAAGGAAATAACGGAGTTTTTGCCTTTTTGCTCTCGAGCAGATCTGGTGGTGTTGGCCTCAATCTCATTGGCGGTTCGAGACTCGTCCTTCTCGATTGCGATTGGAATCCAGCCATAGATACTCAGGTTATGGCCAGGATTCACCGCGATGGGCAGAAAAGACCCTGCTTCATATATAGACTCGTGATGTCGGGAACAATCGAGGAGAAAATCTTCCAGCGCCAACTGAGCAAAATCGGCCTTAGAAAGAACGTGCTCGTAGACTCCCTACATACCGGCATTTCCAAGTCTGAATTTACAAAAACCATGCTTAAGGATTTGTTCACCTTGTCGACGCCCGACCGATGCGCGACTCTTGAGTGCAACGAAGAAGCTGTTCAAGGATATAAAGTGACTGCTGATGGAGACGAGGTTCTACAAATAGCTATTGAAAGGGCGCAAAATGTGACCTGCGTGTTTAAGGCCGACCCATAGAATTTAAATTAAGTAGATTTACTAACGACGCATTCTGGCCTCGGCCGCTCGAGCACGGCGCTCTCTTTCTATTTGACGCATGTCGTCCTCGCTCATCCCACTGGGACGGGTACCCCCAACTTGCCGTCCCGAGCCATGCTTGTTGATCAGCTTTTCCATTTTTTGGTCATGTTCTTCCTTTTCAAGCTTCACATCGAGCTCCTCCTGCTCTTTGCGCAGCCGCAATTTTTCTTTCGTCTCTTTAGCAAGAAGCGCGTCCCTTGTAGAGGGGGGGCCAACTTTGGCTGCCTTCCAATTCCATTTGGTTTCGCCGAGCTGTCCTCGGATGATTTGCAATGCTTGCCATGTCTTAATATGGGGTTTTGCGAGCTCACCGATTGTCTGACCGTTTGCATTGGTGATCTCGGGATTAGCCCCCCACTGAAGCAGCTGCGTGACGACATTGGGCTTGTCTGTTGCCGCAGCGAGCAGCAACGTCGTTGGATATGCGCGGAACTGCACAGTTGGTTGCAACAGAAAGTCCGGGTCGTCTTTGAGCAATTGCTTGAGTGCAGGCAGCTTGGATCTTTTTACGAGATCTGCAATTTTAACGCTCTTCTCTTCATCTTCTGACAAAACCACAGGCTCTGGCGTTGTCGTTTTCGAAACCGGTTTTGAGGTCGAAGGTGTGAGAGAAGGCTTAGGAGCGGGCGTTGGTGGCTTCGGCGGATCAGCAGTATTAGCCTGCGTAAGCTGATACCACGCGTTTTTGCATTCCACGAAGGTTGGTTTGGTAGTTGCGAACGGAATCTGAACAAGCCGTGGGTCAGAAGTCTTGATCGGCAAGTGCTCGCCGACCAAAAGCGGTTTGTTAGACCTTCCCGGGGATTTAAAGAAAATGCGATGACACTTATCCAACTGCGGTTTCCAAGACCACAAAAGCGCTTGGATCTCTTCCTGAAGCATTCTCTCATTGGCTCGCCGGATGGTCGAGCCGGCCGAATTAGCCTTTCCGCGGGAGGCGTCGCTAGCACTCTGAGCGCCGCCCTGCTTTCTCCTCGTAGTGTAACGATGGAAAGTCTTGGACTCAAGCACAATGATATTAGCGAGCGGGTTCGATATACCCGCACGATGGTGGTGTCGCTTGTGCGATATGATGGCGCCAGCGAAATTGCCGCTGTTGACCATTAGCACGCAACTTTGGCCTTCAGCAGGCAGGCTGGCTAAACATTCAACGGGCTGCGTGATCAATAACTCAGGGTCGAACCAAGCCTTGTATATGGCCAGCACCTTGTCAACGAACTCCGGTGAGCTGTAGTACACAAACGGGCTCCCCGTGATGTGTGCTCTGTTGGCCCATTGCCATTGCTCCATGGACTCGTCGTCAACATCATCAGCGTATTGCGTTACAGCGAGATTAGTTGGCGCGACTTTCTCCTCCTCGTCCTCGCTTCCACTGTCGGACGTTTCTGGCTCGGCCTCAGGAGCCTGCTCGAAGTCTATTCTGAACGGCTCGAGCGTCTCAATGAGCTTTTCAGGCAGCTCAAACAGATACATACTTGCGAAATATTTCGGATCACCTGATTCTTATATAGAGCTGAGCACCACGGGTCGACTGCATGAGCATGCTGGGTGACTGCATATTGTTTAGCTAACCCCCGGGTGGCGTGGGAGCAATCGTTCGAGTGTGGACTGTTCGATAAACATGAATTATACTGACTCGCAGTCGTTCTAAGCACGCGAGCTGTACGGGAAATCTATTGAAAACAACCGGTTTGGTGTGTCGTATCCATTGACTATCTGAATGATTTCTGATGTTGCCAAATTCAAAGCCGAATTCCTGGGGTTTCTTGATGCTCGGAGCCATCTCGTTTCCAGGCTCTTCTTCAGCGCCTTTGAGCCGACTGAGGCAGTCATTGCAATCTCCCTGAGAGGACAGCAGAGGAGTCTGCACGGCGGCCATATCGGGGAACAGAACACTGAAGCTGAGCCGGACAGATTTGGCGAAACATCGAGGGCAATGCGTGCAACGGGAAAAATCATACATCATCTGCTCATACCTAGTGCGACCTATTTCTAGTGGGTCTTTTCTTCTGCCACAAACCACCGGTCTTCCTCGGTCTCATGTTCATTAGTGAGCGTGCGGTAGGATCGAGCCTGTCGATCTATGGACTCCTCTGTGATCATGTACTGCATCCCGTACTGCTCCTCTGGTTCGTGCGTCAGCTCATTAACACAGACCGAGGGACGCCTAGATGCCGGTCTTGAAAGTTGCGTACTCACGGAATTAGTATTAGAGTCGAGTCTGCGCGGAAGCTCGATTTGATCATCCAAAGTGTTCGAATTCTCATTAAGGTCCTTTGAGGACGGATCTTTGGTGACAGTAATGGTTGGCGGAGCCTTCCGTTCAGGTTTTTCGTCTCTTGAGACCCCGCAAATACAAAAGCCCATGTATTAATGGCAAACGCCTGGAATTATTAACTTGCGATTTCGACAAAACCGGGGCCCCGATATATCTATCTGTTTTGGTTCAGCAGTCCCAAAGGGGTTAGGGTAATGTGTCCGGCATTTTCGCCGATGCAAGCTGGTTCTGTCGAATATACGAACGTATGGCTTTCGCAAGAAAAATTGGAGAAAACTCGGCTATGAGATAAGTATTTCATTAGACAAGTAAATAAATAATCTTTTTCTACTTTCTAGCCCGCTGTGCAGCCTTTGACTGCGCGACTAGCTTTTTCTTCTCCTTTTTCTTCATCTTGGTCGCCCGCTTCTCCTTCTTCTCCTGCTTGACTTGCTTTTTACGCTCTTTGTTAGCGTCTCTATCCACAAATTTGCGCTCCGATATGCGGCCCCAATTTTCAGACCAAACATCCGTCACTCGAGTGTCATCATCGCTGTCGCTCTCTTCTTCGCTATCCGATTCTTCGTCCTCGCTCTCGCTCTCCTCAACATTCTCATCGCCTAACAATTCCTTGTAAATCAGATCATTCTGCTGTCCTTGCTGGACGCGGTCAACGTCTCGGTCAGCGTCAAAGACTTCGTTCAGGTTGCGCGGAATGTAGACCTGCCGGAACACGGCATCATCGATAAGCAATTGCTCGGTGACCTCAATTCTCTCCATGCTGCTCAATTCTTCCATGAGATCGTGTACTTTCAATGGGGTTTTCCCTGGTTTCGTGATGAACTCGAAAAGCTGGCGCTCACCAAATACCTCTACGCCGCGTTTACTGAAGAAGTCATTCACGTTTTTGATATCCATCCTCAGAAATTCGAGCGACATTGGGTGGTCGTGCTCCACGCTCTGCGAAACGTCAATGATCCATAGCTTGTCCTCGTGGACGAGAATATTATATTCAGAAAGATCCGCATGCACGAGGCGGCACTCGACATAAAGTATCCGCATATAGCTCACAAGCTGGTAGTAAAAGTGTTCGTAGCGCTCCGGTGCTATCTCGGCATCCTTCAGCTTTGGCGACCCGAAGCCGCGCTCATCTCCCAAGAATTCCATGAGCAGGACGTGGTGATCCAGCACCAGCGGCTTTGGAACGGGGATGTCTGATTTGTAGATACGTTTGAGATTGCGAGTTTCCTTTTCGGCCCAAAGTTTCACCATTTTCCGAGGATTGCTGCGCGAATAGCCGAATCGGAACCGGTACTCACCAACAACATACCTCTCTCGGTCTTTGAAGGCGAGAATCGCTGTTTTGTAGACTTTAACCGCCATCTGCTGGAATGGCTCTTCAATGACTGCTCTGTAGACATTGGCTTCTTTGCCTGTACTCAGACATGCTTTAAGCTCGTCAAAAGTTCCTTTATTGATCATTTTTAGCAAGATCATTTTTGTTTTGGGATCTAGCACCTGATCTTGCGTAGCGCGATTCGCTCGGTCTGTAGACGCACCAGGGACACCCAATTTGCTAGCCCGCGTCCCTTTTTTGTAAAAATCGTCGTCCGAAATACGGACTTTGTCCATATATTTTGTCAAGTCGTCCATGAAAAAATATTGTCTCGAAATACCCTACAAACAAAAATATATAGAGAGGTAGAAAGTGAAAATATTGACAGACTGAGTGGAAATATTGACAGACTGTATAGTTACTACGGAAGAATTGCCTTAAAAAAATGTGGAAAGTAACGAAACCAATCTGCTTTCGTTAAGTCCACAGAGGAGTTCCTCTCTGGCGCCTACATACGAATGTTTCATTTCTACTTGAGATCTCCCTAAAATTAGAAGAGACCGCAATACGTATTTCAACAGTTTGGGTGCTCGCGCATAAGTTTCTCATTAGTTAACGCATGTGCGGCTGTTTGGCAGCCGTTATCAAACTTTATTGCGGCCCCTAACCATCTTGCGCCTGCGGAACTGGTGAGCATATTCGAGGCAATGTCGAGCTGCTCAGATATAGGCGGGATCAGTGACCCTGCAGAGCGTTGCAAAATGGCTATTGAGCTTTGCCAGCAAAATTCGTTGGTACCGTTTGGTGAACTCGTTTACTGCGACCTTGAATCCACCTTTCCTCGACTCGTTCTGTTAATATTCGCGACATTTCTTTTGTTTGGTGCAATTGGAGTCGCTGCATTCGACCACTTGAGTCCAAACTTGACATATGTGGCAGAAGTTTCGGGCTTGTCGCAACAGCTTATGGGTGTGACCGTGCTTGCGTTCGGTAACGGATCAGCGGATGTTTTCGGCGCGATCATGGCATTCGACGTCGGCGAACCAGCGCTTGCTCTGGGTGAGATTATGGGCGGTGCGTTTTTCGTTGTTACGGTTGTAGTCGGCAGCATGGCGCTCGTACAGCCAATTGCAGTTGACTTGCGGTTATTTCTGCGCGATGTCGTGACTCTTATTGTGGCTGCAACGTTTAGCATTTTGATTGTAGTAGACGGGCGAGTCTCGGTTTGGGAGGCTGTGGGGGGCATTGGCTTGTATGCTCTTTATGGCGTTGCTGCTGTGAACCACCATTTCAAGGCCAAGAGAGACATAATAGTCGATGACGAGGAAATCCATATGGAGCTTCCATCGGAGCACGGATCGTCACCAGGTGTGGGACACAGGACGGGCTCACCCGTGCAGTCTACGCCAAGATCAGGCAGCGCGAGCCCCGAGCCTGTGATGATACACCCGTCACTAATATCGTCATTAGAGCTCAATCGACGTGTGCACAAGCATTTGAATGAGAATTGTCTGCAGAGTTTTCCGACACCACGGCACGATTCACCTCTCCTTCCAAATCAGACCCCGGCACGCCGGACTTCGCCGCACGATCCTATTCCTCGCATAGCTGTCCAGGAGGCATTGTCTGGAGATTCTGATGGGCGGAACAATGCGACAGCTGACCTTGCCGACGAGGAACCGCAACTCTATGCGCCGCATGCGTTACCGAGCTACGCGCCCCCTAATCATACAGCGTCGCTACCCACTTCGCGGCTGCTATCACCAATTAATACTGCATTGCCGAGTAGCTATGATTGCGATCACGTTGACGTGCTGCAACAACACTCGCCGTTTCTCATGGCGGAGCTCATCGATAGGCTTATTGAAGAGTCGCCGACGCCGCAGGAAACGCTTTCGAAGGAAGCGCTTTCACCATACACGAGACTGCTACCGTTTCTGGAAGGGCTCCCTGAACAGGGCTGGCCGCAACGCGTGTACAATCTTCTAATGGCACCATACACGACGATGCTTGCGTGGTCAATCCCTTCAAACATCGACCGTTTGTCGCTTTGCATGTACGCCATCGGCGTGCCCAGCAGTCTCCCCGTACTAGTGGCTGGAATTCCCTTTTCGTGGACGGTCGCTGCATTCCAATTGACCGCTGCTCTGGTGCTCGTGATTCTGTGGGGATACTATGGCCGCCTTGTACCCCCACAGTCTTTGATGGCCACGATCGGGTTTGTCATGGCCCTGCTCTGGGTCGTTCATCTTTCCACAGAGCTCGTTTCTGTACTCACTCTGCTTGGCGTCGTTAGCCATGTTTCGAGCACGGTAATGGGCCTCACTGTATTTGCACTCGGCGACTCGTTAGGCGATTTTGTGGCCAATCTTACTGTGGCGCAAATAGGCTACGCGGCCATGGCATTCTCTGCATGCTTCGGCGGGCCCATTTTCACGATACTTTGTGGTATCTCGGGCTCTGCGTTGTTCACCATGGCACACAGGCAGCAAACCGAAGTGAAGCTGCCGCTTTCCCGAGGAGTCCTTGTGTCTTCCTCTGGCTTACTTCTCGTGCTTTTGCTGCTAACCGTGTTAGTGATTCGTAATGACAACACGGTCACTAAACGCACGGGTGGAATGCTCATTGGATTCTGGCTTGTATTTGTATCATTGAGCGTCTATATCAATGAAGGTCATTAAATTTTTTCTTAATTGAACTACAAAATTCTATAATTTTACAAGTGTGCTTTTTACAACTGGGGAAGGTCAGCCTCCGTATATACTTCGTCGTCTACTGCACCCTCTGTGGGTCGACTCTCGCCGATCCTTGACAGAAACTGCGCCTGCTGTATTCGCCCCTTCCCACCTGTCTTCAAATAAACGGCTTTCGCGTTCTCGAAGTCTTTTTGCAGTTCAAGCCACAGGGCAAAGTGGAGCAGAACCGGGACGAGATCTGGGGCCATCGCATAGACGGCCCGCAAATCTCCGCGTGAACGCCAGGTGAATCGTATAAAGCTCAACCAGACTTGCGGGTCATAGAAACACGGTATTATGGCAGCCCAGTAAACCGACTCTGGATTATCGCTTTCTGCAGCATACTTAATCCACAATTGACCCTCGGAACACTCTTTTGGGTGGAAAAACGGACGACGAATAGGCGCGACCAGAGTATAAACCTGGCTAGCTCTTCGGAGATGTAATTCGTACTTTAGCTCGAGTTTTGAGGCTATAACCTCGCGAACTCGTGCCTCCTCGTCTGAGGATGTTATTGCTGTTGAGTCCAGCCCGAGAATCCGTTGGAATTCGGGGAAATTGGATGGATGCAGCTCACCAATTAAACGTGCGTAGAAGCACGCGTACTGATGCAAGGTGTGGTTGTCAATAATATGTACAAGCAAGTCAATTGGATTTGCAGAGATCTCAAGCCACAGATTGAAAAAATCGTGAGCTAGGAAATGCGAGCCAATAGCCCCCGCGGCTCTTTTGAAGTCGCTCTCGCATTTTGTGGGCTCCAGATTGCCTAAGCGCAGTTTGAATTTGAGGTATTCCGTCCATATGAGAAGCGACCGGGAAAGAATGGGCCGGGCCAGCGCATCGTTGAAGACACCAAGAGCGGCGTCGTAGCCCTCGAAGCGGAATTCGGTGTGCGCCCAGCGCACCCAGAACCCTTCGAGGGGCCACCTCAGAAGCTGCTTGTAGACATCGCGGAACGCGCTTATTTGCTTCGCAGCAGGCGAACCGGTGATCTTCTCGAGCGCAGCGAGCTCGGCCACGAGGCGGGCGTACTCCGCACCCCTTGATACGCTCATAAGAAAAACACAAGAAGAAACCTACTTTACGCGGGGTGTTTGTGGTTGACCAAAACTGCCTGTACTTCGCCTTTGTACAGAGCGAGTATGGACTTCCGGCCCGATCCGATCTACGAGTTTCCCCCATTCTTTACACGACAGCCAAATGAGGATACGTGGCAGGCCCAACTCGAGCAATGGCAGCGGGTGATTCTGGCGGTCTGCGCGCACGAGCGCCAGTGGAACGTCTCCGCTACGAGCAAAGTGTTTGCAAACCCGCGAATCCAGCGCGAGCTCAAACCAAGCGTGGCCTCGACTGTGCTTGAGACCATGGTCAAGCAAGGCCAAGCCGAGCGGACCAAGACTGGTGTGTACGTGTATGCGCAGAAGCCCGCAGAGCTGGCAGCGCACTTGACACAATGGGCGAAAGCGACCGGCCACAGTCAGACGGTTCTCACAATTTATGAACTCACAGAGGGTGAGTTACCCGGATTAGATGCCTTCAAAGACCTGGACCATAAATTGCTTGTGCGCGTTGTAGAGACGATGGCGCGGCGCGGCGACGCGGCACCCATCAAGGAGAATGGTGAAATAGTCGGTCTTAAGCTAGCATAGTCGAGAGCTACATCTCTCGGGTGAGTTGTTCGCAATGAAAGTGGTTCTGGACATAAGCTGTACATAGTGGAGACGAAAACAGTGAGTATCACCGAATTTACAATAGTTTTTACGCGGAGAAGTCTGATCCGGAGGAGGCTTGTACAAATATTAAGCTATGGACCGCAGGGGTGTGCACGTGGAGCTCTCCGCACGTGGGTAAAATACGGTTGATTTCTCTTGAAACTCGGTACACCAATTTTTGACCTTGCGATATGTGTTTTGTATAAGTATATTCTGTTTCTGTTTTTTTTCCCTGCAGCACCTCGAGCTTTCCTACTCGGCCGAGAAAGGTACATAGGTATACCCTTACATTTTTGCTTCCAATCGGGATCTTGCGACCAGCGGCAATAGTTCCATGCCACTGCAGCGCACGTCTTCACGAGCGAATCTCAGCGAGGCCTCGGACGGTGCTGGGCTCAAGCGCACGCCGTCACTAGGCAATCTGCTTGGGAACCAGAGCCAGTCTGATGGGCTACATTTACGGCGTACGGGATCTAAAGCGAGTCTTGCTGACCTGGGGAAAAAAGATTCCACCTCCTCACAGGTGTTCCCATCCGCAGACGGGAATATTCGCATCTCTCGGAGCTCTTCTGTCGCGGCCAAGGACTCGGGTCTTGGTAGCGGGGTAATCAAAAGTGAAACTGCGAGCAGTAACACACCGGAGTCTCTCAACAAGGCTCCCTTGGACACACCCCCTAATGGCACTCCTGCGACCGTCGCAACACCCACAAGCGTCAGCCCGGCGATGATGAGCCCGCCGGTGAGTCCTGGCCTTGGAGGCCTGCATCGGTCGCGGAGCATGGGCCAGCTCCCGCGAGACAGTTTGCCCCTTGACCAGCAGGCAGGACAGCAAGGGAACCCGCAGCTGCTGGAGAAGTTCACGGGCCAGGTTCCGCCGATCCCAGGGTCGCCGCGCCATCTTTCGCCGGAGCCACCCACGCCGACCGATGTGAGGCACTATGACTTGTCTAAGTTCAACGTACACGACGATTGTGATATACGGCACGACCCGGAACGGGTGGACTACTTCTCGCACCACTGGAACGAGAACGACATCGCGGGGACGTGGCGATACATCATCAGCAACCGGCAAGAGATGGCGAACAGTGCGCGGCTCGAGAACGCGTCGTGGCGCATGTGGGCGAAAAAGAAGAACCACTTAAAGACAGTGGATCCGAAGAAAATCAACTGGCTCAAGGACTACGACGTGACATGGCTGTACGGCCCGCTCTACCACGAGCTCGACAGTCCGCTCGACGACAAGCCCGGCGAGCCGTCGGCGTCGGCATCGGCGTCATCGTCGACGGTAGCTCGCGCGGCCGACAAGTCCACGACGCCGCCGCCTTCTCATACGAACCCGTCGAAACCGCCGGTGAAAAGCATTTTGAAAAAGAAGACGCTCGCGCAGCTCATGCTCGAGGAGGCGCACGAGCTCGACGAGTACACGCACGCGCACTTGCCGGCGTCCCACGTGCGCTCAACGGCCGACTACCTCCGCCATCATCATTACCGGCCGACGCCGCACGGCCAAAGCCGCTTGCTCGTGGCGGATCTGCTGAACCGGCAGTATCGCCATCGCCACGCTGCGCCGCAGGACGCGCAGCTGCCATCCTCGAGAAGCTCCTCCATTGATTTCCCAAACTCATTGCCGCATGACGTGTCAACGGACCATTCGCAAATCAGCGCCCCGCATTCCCCATGGTCATCGCGATCGCAGTCTCCCGAGCCAGGGTCGTTGCACGGCATGTCTAATTCGCCGCACGGCTCCTTCGTGAGCGTGGGCTCGCGCTCGCGCTCTTTGGCGAGTTTGGAGGACCGGCACGTGCGGTTCAACGACCGCGTCGACCAGTGCGTCGCGGTCGAACCGGAATCCCAGCTCCCAATGGTGTTCGAGAATCCGTACTATGATGGCGGTGACGATGAGGACGACGATGAGGACGACGATGACGATGACGACGATAGTGACGGTGGTCTGTTCCTAGGATTGAGACGACCCTCAGTTGTGCAGAGTCGCGACCCGACGCACAACATTATTGCTGCGCTGCCGGCCACGACTTTGAAGCACGACGAAGAGGAAGAAAATGAGTCCTCAGATGAGGAGCTCATCGTCGGACCTTCCTCATCACGAAGGCCCGGGTTCAATGCGCAGTACACACCGCATCCCGTGCAGTCTTATGAGATTTTGGACCCCGAGGTTCACCCGGTGAAGTTTGAGGTCGACGAGTGAATGTATATATATATTTATGAGAAATACCAGGAATCTGGTGGCAGATTTATAAACAAATGTGTTATGAACTTTATACGACTGAATGTGTAGCAGTCAAAACCTTACCAGCAGTGTCTGTACATAAGGTGGGTCTAATACGATAGTTAGAGCAGCAAATCCGGCTGTCAGAAGGCCGCATTTTCATACATATCGTCACTTTTCACCGCTCTTTGTGAATTTCACATTGTAGGGTAAGTCCCGCTGGTCGGGATATGAGCTTTCCAAACGCGTTCCAGAAGGCGCGTGAGCCTGGATCAAACACCTTCGCGCCGCAGATCTCGGCGTTTCAGCCATCACAACCATTTGGACAGCCATCACAGCCGTTTGGACAACCCACGCAGTCGTTTGGACAGCCTACACAGCCGTTTGCACAGCCTACGCAGCCATTTGCACAGCCTACGCAGCCGTTCGCACAGCCTGCACAGCCATTTGTGCGGGCGAATTCCAACGCGTTTGGGGCTCAATCTGCGTTCGGGGCTCAATCTGCGTTCGGGACTCAATCCGCGTTCGGGACTCAATCTGCGTTCGGAACTCAATCTGCGTTCGGGGCCCAACCTAAATCGGATTCTCAACCTACCTTTGGCTCGCAATCTTCCTTTCCACAACCAAGTATGAATCCTTCCAGTGCAAGCTCAGCCATGTCCGCTACCTATACGTCTAATCCATTTGGACCGACCCCGTCTAGCATGGACGCAGGCCTTGACCATCCGTTCGCCGCCCCGGCTCCACAGGGGTTTTCAAGCGGATCGTCGGCAGGCCCGGCATCCGGCCAGACACCACCACCGACCTATAATGAGATGCTTTCTTCTGGTCTTCCGAAAAGTGCGAAATCAGGACAGGGCGCGACAAAATCAAAGGCGCGGCCCAAGGCGTCGCAGCCGGCGAAACCGAACGAAAACCAGGCTAGCCAGCCCCGAACACCGGCCTCTTCTAAGCCGCTCACTTTGCCTCACTTTGCGCCGACTCGGTTCGTCTCCAAGCAGCATCGGCCATCTAACGACTTCGCCATTCTGAAGCAGCTGCCGAAGCCGGTCACCTCGGCACGGTTCCGTCCTGATGCGTGGGATATAGAGAACCAGGCCCGAATGCGTGACATTGAAACAAGCTACGTGCAAAATGCGATCAGTTTGCAGGATGCCTACGAAAGGCTCGACGCGATGCGTAAAACCGAGCGCACGGAGATGGAGAAACGCGGGCTAGTAGATAGCTCTACTCAGCGCAAGGCGCTCAGTGACGCGACTCAGTTTGTTGGCTCTTGTGAAGACATGTGCCCCGTGTTCGAGCGTATTCGAAGAGCGCATGAAAACATGGTTCTGCCCCTGGAGAGGAACCGCAACGGCATTGCCGACCGCAGCCTAGCCATGAAGGCGTTCAGTCGCCCTGCGGCAGGCCGCGAGCAGCCGCTGCCGAGCGATGTGAGACCGCCGCCGGTGCTCGTCGCGTCGCTTCAGTACCTCGTCACCGAGTTGGTGCCGAAGCTGCCCCAGTCGCATTCTTTGATCTGGGACCGCACACGATCAATTCGCCAGGACTTCACGTTCCAGGATTACCAGGGACCGGAGGCTGTGTATTGTCATGAGGTCATTGCGCGCATTCACTGCTACTGCTTACACTTCATGTCGCAAGCTCACGCTGAGTTTTCGTTGCAACAAGAGATTGAACAGTTCAACAATTGCTTGAAGTCAATTGCTCAGTTTTATGAAGTCACGCCGAGCGCGAATGCCGGCGAGATGTTTAGCTATATGCTGCTTTCCCACTTTGACGATAAGGAACTCGTTGACACTGTCGAGCGCGGTCCCGAATCGCGGCATCCGCTCGTGATGCTGGCTTTGGAGCTCCGGTCTCTGGCACGGGTTTCGGTGCCGCAGTTTTTCACGCGATTAAGGCAGCCGGATGTGCCGCTCACTCTGCGAGCCGTGGCCGAGATCCATTTCAACGAGATCCGCTGCAACGCAATGCGAAGTCTCGTGTCAGCTGTGCACACTCAGATCAACATGTACTCTTTGCCCAGGTTCGCGAAACTTCTTGGTTTCGAGACTGTGGAAGAGGCCACTGGGTTCTGTGACTACTTCGACGTGAACATTGTGGATGGAGAGGTTGATTTGAGGACTTGGAGTGAGTCGAACGTCCGTGATAAGCGCAAGCCAGGAATAATGACAGACTCCTTTGATATAGCCGGAGTTGACTTGCTCGTCGGTGCAAGCGGGAATGAAGGTCAGACGCCACAGAGCAACGCAGATCTTGAATCCCGCGAGAAAAAGCTGTTGAGTGAAAAGGCATCAAAGCGTCGTGCAGAGGCCGAGTCGGCACAGAGGGCTGAAGCAGCGCGGCAAGCAGCGCAACAAGAGGCGCGCCAAGAGGCGCGACAAGCAGAGGCGGCAAGAAAGGCCGAAGCAGAAAGGGAGGCAGAAAGAAAGGCGGCTCAAGAAGCTGCTGTCAAGGCGCAGGAGCTGCAGAAGCAGGAAGTTTTGAGGCGGCAAGCTGAGATGAGGGAGGCGAAGCGGCAACATGATGAGCAGGTCGCCATGCAAGAACGCGAATATCTGGCGCAACGCGCGGCCCAGCGCGCCCAGTTTGTTGCGGATGTTGGAGACCAACTTTTCGACCATCTCTTCGCAGAGATTCCGGTTAACGACCTACAGAGCATGATCCGTGGTGTAGAAATCGGATGCCGTTTCTTGCTCCGTCGCGTTGTACACCAGATCCGAGATACGGCTCGCCGCTGCCTCGCCAGAGACGAGGAATCACGCTCTCGTGCCGAGGAACTCGCACTCTTCCGGCAGAAACGGCCGCGTACAGTCTCGAGACGCGAGCATAATAATAGCCTGGACAGTGTTTCGATGGCTTCGGTCAATGGGGATGCAGCCAGCCCCAGTCGCTTCTCAATAGAAACGCTTAGGCAGCTGTTAGCCCCTGCCGTAGTTGCTGGCCTTCATAGGCTGACTGTGTCCTGCCCGGAAAACGAGCATGGAGAGTGGCTGCGCGTGGCCCTGCGTGTTGGCTCCTCAATTGAGGTATTCCCCGGCGAACTCTGCGTGATCGCTAGTAAGCCTGAGCCCGGGGAGGAAGCCGTCGTATTGAAAACCTCGAGTGACAGCCTGGCCGCCGTTTACTCTGAACTCGAAGCTTTACTGAACGAGTTCGTAAGCCGACAGCAGACTGAGTTTGGCTCGTTGAGATCGCTCGGATTCAAACGACGTCGCATATCCACTGCACTGAAGGCCCCGTCGCCCGTGTCGTTTGAACAGCCGGAGCATACGGCGCCGCAGCGGCAGCTGACTTTGCTGGACGGCATTCAAGACCGACTGAACCGCGCTTTAGCTCGAACTAAACGAACTCTGACGGATGAGTGAAAAAACTTAATCGTCCTTTTAATTTTTTATTTATTCTATTTATTTGCACGGGATCTAAGTGTAAGTTTTTTCGAACTATTCTACCGTTTATCTACCTGCTATAGAAGCCTCTCGATACTTCGGTTTAGGTCAAATGTTGGAGGCGAGCCAGAGGGCCGACGCGCCGAGCGCCGGATTCGCGTCGAATCGATCGATAGCATCTCTCGTATACGCGAATCGGGGCGATCCGTACTCCGCTGGATTTAAGACGCCTACCACAAAGGACATTCCGCAAATGAAGCTTCCGCGAGTTGATACGGCGAGCACGACGGACGTTCAGGACTACATAAATGCGTGCTGCGGGGAACGCGAGTCTCCTACTGTGGCCCCCACCAAGCTTGAGCCGCTCTCCACGGTTCCCGACGAATTTTTCAGTGAGAAATTCCAACTGAACAATCCACGAACCTTCGACGCTGTGATTGGAGAAAACTCCGTGGTGACGCAGGAGAAACTAAGCTGGTACGTGGATATCATTGAGGCCCAGCTTTCGCACGAGATCGCAAATGCATCCATGCAGTTCTTCGAAGCGACTGCCCAGTTCACAGCCATTGAAGACGAGGCGAAACGCACATCGAAGTCGGTTGCGGACTTTGCCGATCTTGTGCGAGCGCAGAGCAATTTAGTAGAGCACTACCACGAAACGGCGAGTTTGCACAGCAGACTTCAAGACGCTCAAAACTTAGTACAAAGTATCGACTTTTTGGAGGCCTACGAATCTGCTGTTTCGAAGCTCGAAAAGATGACTGAACAGGGGGACATTAGCGACGCTATCACATGGATCTATTCGATGCCATCTAGCCCTGTAGTTGATCTCAGCAAAGTTGTTTGCGCACAGCCAATGTTAGAGCGTCTCGAGGCATGTGAAACTATGCTACGCACGAAAACGCGGACTCAGTATTCTACTGCGATGCTCTCTGCGCTACGCGAGTGCACGAATGATGCAGACAAGTATGAAAACTTCATGCGAAATGCCTCGCAGGCTCTAGCGTGGGCTACAGAGCTCGGGTCTCGTGAGCAGAGCCTCGCGCAATATCGATCCGAAGTCGAGCGCGAGCTCAAGCATGTCGTGCGCAGCTCTTTGCCTGTGGATGTTGCAGACGATTCCCAACAGCATCTCGACCAGCAGCTGGCACGTAGTCTGCACTCTTTAACGCCGGAAGAGGCGTCTAACATGTGCAGTGACCTGTTCTCGCGGTTGACGGAACTGCTCGAATCAGTACAAAAGCAACAAGTCCCCGAGATTGGCGACGAGATCCTTGAGTCGCTCGTGTCCAGCGCGGACTCACGCATCGCTCGCGTACTTCGCGTGCGCAAAGACCCGGCATCTCTACTGGATCCGGCACAGTTCTTGAAGTTTTGTGCTCAAGTGACTCAGTTCTGTGAGTTTGTTGAGACTCTGGGGACTGTACGTTGCAGAGATCTGCCCGAATTCCTCGTGGCCCAAACCAAACTGTACTTGCACTCATGGCACGAGTCCTTCGACACCGCACTCACTCAGGTAATGAACTCTGATGACTGGAAGAAAGTCGATATTACTCCTGTCACGCAAAAGTTCGCGGCTTGCATCGCTCAGAGTGGACTCACAGACCCCCCACTCGATTTAGGGGCACAGCCATCGGAAAAGACATCACCGAAGCTCGAGGTCGATGGTCAGACGTTTCTTATCGGAAAGTCTGCTGTCCTCTTGTTGAGTGATGTCTTCTCGTTTTTGTTGCTCATTTCTTACTTACCGCCTGCCCAATCACTGATCGCTGCTCGGGCTACAATTGAGCTGTTGCAACTCTTCAACCATAAAACATACTCACAGGTCATCGGCCACAATGCCATCAAAACTGCAGGTTTGAAACATATCAATATCCGCAATTTGCTGCTGGCCCATGAGTCTCTACGCATGGTCGAAGTGCTTCTAGCGCCACTTCGCAAATGCATAGAACGGCATTCCGGTATGGACGGTCTCGCATTCGTTGATACTCACGCAGTCGGCAGTTCTGCAATCGAGGTACTGCGCTCTATTGATAGCGTCCAACAGAAATATTTTGACCACCGCGCTGAAATCAATCAGCGTCTCGTAAAGCTTCTTGGTGATAAGGCCCTCACCGCCGCGAAGCAGATCCTCGCTGCAGACTGGGATCGGCCTAAGACGCTTGCCAGTACTTCTGAGGGTGTTCACACCGAGCAAAAGGCCTATGTTGGACTCTACATGGTTGAACTAATGCGCCAAACCGGCCTGGTTGCTCGTGTGGCTCAAGACATGATTCCGGCTCAGCTCGCTGAGGACATCATTGCCAAAACGTATGCGAGCTACAAGGCAAAGTTACTTGAGGCGTTTGCATCGCTGGATGTGAGCACCGCCGAAGCCAAGCGCAATGTTCTGCGCGATGTCGACTACTTCCGCTCGAAGTCGGCTGTTCTCAAAGGCGCCGGAAACACTGGCGATGTGCTTTACGAAACGGTCAACAATTTCGTGGCGCCGGAAATCGAGGTGCAGCCATGGTCTAAACAGTACGTGGTCGGCGATCAAAGTTTAGACATGGATGTTGAGCCTGACTCGGAGACAAGTTCCGTAATACGGCCGATGGAGGAGTCTTACCTGAAGGACGGAGATAAGAGGTCTTTTGAACAGGAGCGAGCTGAGCAGATCGATGAAGGAGCTGATGTTGACGCAGCAACTGTTTCAAATAATGGCCCCACGAAAGGTCACAACGCCGTTGGAGAGGCTATCGAAACTCAGGATGGTGACGGAATAGCTGAGAGGGAGAACGAAGAAAAGGCTGCTAAAGAGGCTGCGGCTGCTAAAGAGGCTGAAGAGAAGTCTGCCAAAGAGGCCGAAGAAAAGAATGCCAAAGAGGCCGAAGAGAAGGCTGCTAAAGAAGCCGAAGAAAAGGCTGCTAAAGAAGCCGAAGAAAAGGCTGCCAAAGAAGCCGAAGAAAAGGCTGCCAAAGAGGCCGAGGAAAAGGCTGCCAAGGAGGCCGAAGAAAAGGCTGCCAAAGAGGCCGAAGAAAAGGCTGCTAAAGAGGCCGAACAAAAGGCTGCTAAAGAGGCCGCGGCTGCAAAAGAGGCCGAAGAAAAAGCTGCCAAGGAGGCCGAGGAAAAGGCTGCTAAAGAGGCCGAGGAAAAGGCTGCTAAAGAGGCCGAGGAAAAGGCTGCTAAAGAGGCCGAGGAAAAGGCTGCTAAAGAGGCCGAGGAAAAGGCTGCTAAAGAGGCCGAGGAAAAGGCTGCTAAAGAGGCCGAAGAAAAGGCTGCCAAGGAGGCCGAGGAAAAGGCTGCCAAAGAGGCCGAAGAAAAGGCTGCCAAAGAGGCCGAGGAAAATGCTGTCAAAGAGGCTGGTAACAATGCTTCCCAGGACCGTGATTTCGCTGAAGACGCGGCTCCAGAGGATGGCAAACCTGCTGAGGATACGGCTGTAAGAGACGTTGTACCTCTGAAAGAGGCATATGTTAATGCCGAGACAGTAGAGGGAGATCATACCAACGAGAAAGCTTCTGCTCAAGCTGGCGCCAGTGACAATCCATTCAAAAAGGCAGTAGAGCAGGAGCGTGACGAGATCAAATCCAAGCAGTCTAGCCCTGGTTCAGACGTCGAGCCAACCCCTGTAGAGCCCACGGCAGCCTCTACTACGCCTAAGACGCTCTCAAAATCACAGAAGAAACGGCTGAAGAAAAAGAATAAGAAGTAGTACATACATTAATTAGTGCATTGCCCTTTTGACCTTTTTCGCGCCAGACTTAACGATAGCTCTATCACCACCCCGTTTTGAAGCCAGCTTCCGGTCATCCTTTGTCTTTTTGTACGCCCAAGTCTGCTCTCTGTCAGCCCTCTTCTTCTTTTGCGTGTTAGACTGTGGCATCTCCTGAGCCTTACGCTTGCTTCGCGACTCCTTTTTAGTATCCTCCTTCTCAAACCAAGTTCTTCGCGGTCGCGACTTGATCTCATCGCGGTGGGCCATCAAGTTCTCAGCACGCTTGATCTCACGTTCAGCAATCCCAATCTCCTTGGCCGCCTTTTCTTCATCCAGAATCTCGTCGACAACCTCTTTCTGATCATCCAGCTGCTTCGAAATCGTCTTGACCTCATCCCAATCAACATTACGACCGACGATCTTCTGCTTGGATGCTTTACTCGCACTCACGGCTTGCTTCACAATCGCACGCTCAGCGCCACTTTCACCCACCAAAGAGATGGCAGTTCCGCTTCGTCCAGCTCGTGCAGTACGGCCAATACGATGGAGGTACGTGTCGTAAGACTGCGGCAACTCGTAGTTGATTACCACTTCGATTTTCGGGATATCCAAACCACGCGAGGCCAGATCCGTACACACGAGAACGGGCACTTCCATATTTTTGAATTGCGTGATGTTGTTGATGCGCTGCTCCTGCGAAAGTGCGCCATGCAACTCGCCAAGCTTCAAACCACAAATTCCGGCTACAACACGTAGTTTGTGTGCCGTCTTCTTTTGAGCAACGAACACTATTATTCTTGACTTCATGCCCAATTTGCGGAGCAAAGAAATCAGCAACGCGGCGCGGCTGTCCTCGTGCTGTTTTCGGACCCTCACAAACTCTTGCAAGAGTCCTCGCGCGGCCTGCTTCGGTGGTGCCAGCAGTAATCTGACCGGGGACTTCAGCGATAGTTGAACAAGATCTTGAACCGTGTTGTTCATTGTGGCACTGAAAAGCAAAGTCTGGCGCTTAGCGGGCACCAGCTTCAAGATTTCCGTGAGCTCTGCCTCAAAACCTTCTTCAAGCATTCGATCGGCCTCATCCAAAACCAAGACCTCGACTTGGTCAACGCTGAAGCTCGGAGAGTTGCGCACATGGTCGATAAATCTGCCCGGGGTCGCCACAACAATGTCCGGCTTCGCGCGAAGTTGCTGCTCCTGTGCGCGAAGACTCAGCCCGCCAACAGCGAGTCCGAATCTCAAGCCACCAATGAACTTACCGAGTTGTTGACCGACCTCGTAGACCTGCATCGCCAGCTCACGAGTGGGCGTGAGAATGATAACTCGTGTCGCCGCGATTTTTGCGGGGCGGTATACAAGCCTCTCGAGAGTAGGGATCAAATACGCAGCCGTCTTGCCAGATCCAGTCTCAGCACCAGCTACAATATCTTTGCCAAGTAGTGCCACAGGAATCACGGCACTCTGCACCGGCGTTGGTGTTGTATAGTTCGCATCAGCAATTCCCTTCAAAAGCGGTCGCGAAAGATTCATCGACGTGAAGGGAATTTGCTTCGACGTGTCCACATCTTGGAAAAACCCGCTTTTGTCTTTCTCTATAGTCTCCCGCTCGTCCTTTTGTGCTTCGTCGTCACTTTCGTTCGATGGCGCGTCACTCTGCTCGCTGTCTTCCTCTTCTTCATCGTCACTTGCACTAACCTCCCCTGCAGCAGGTTCAGAATCGCCCTCATTGCCCGCGGGTGCGAATCCTCTCTGTCTCAAGATCTTATCGAGGTCGTCTTCCTGCGATTGAGCTGCCGGTTCGTAACTATAGCTGACCTCAAAATCATCGTCATCGAATTTGAAATCGGGATTGAGCTCTCCAGCATCATCTAGATCTGCCACCTTCGCATTGTCATCGATTGTGAAAACAAAATCGTTATGCTGAGACGAGTTTTCATTCCCTTTCTTCGCCATCTTTGTGGTGAAAAAATATATATATTCGGGTAGGGGATGTCGCTATGTGTTCATTTCAGCCAAAAATTTCAGAAGCACGAAATGAGTGTACAGTCGATAGCACCGCACGCGAAAGCGCACAATGAACTCCTTGCTTGCTAGTTATAGAGCAAATAGCCCTTGAGTTCCTTGTAGGCTTTAAGTTCTTTCGTCGCTCATATTCGACGGTTTCTTTTACGGCATTACAACCTATGTTGAGCAAACCTGGACTGTACAATTTAAATAGCAAATCGGATCTAACTAAGAAAGTCCATTGTTCAATTCCACCAAGGAGTTGCGGGGCATTGATTACGATACTGACCCACTTTTGGTGGGTAATACCGCATTCGCCTTGCGCAAGACAATTTTGTTCAAATGAGAAATCCTCCTAGAAAATTTATATGTAGAGAAGCTCTGATCGGAAAAACATCCAATAATATGCATACATTTCTACGCCCATATGAGGCGCACGGCGAATAATGTTTTACCAAAACCGAGTCTCGGAGAAACCGATACTCCCTAACCCGTAACGACAGCTGTCTTTTGCGCATCGACGCGGTCCAATCGCTACAACACTGAAGATTTTGAGGACAAAGAGAGCTTTATGTTGCTAAAATAATAAAAGTGGAGAGACTTCATATGAATTTTGGTCAACACACCAACTGCCTTGGCTATAGCTACTTCCTTGTGGGCAACGGTTTGCTAAGAGATCTTATATAATAATTGGCCCGAACACCCCAATCAAAAGGATCCTTCAATTAGTTTCCAGAAGGAAAAGGTTCTCTATGTACTTATACTTATAGAAAGGCCTAGATTGTGTTTCAGCAAACGCATAGAGACGTGGAATTCGAGGAGCCGCGCAAACGGAATTTTTGATATTGGTCGTCGTTATCGACCCGGTATCCTTAACCTGAAAAAGCATTTACTCGTCATGTGACCAAGTCTCAAAAAACGACTGATACGCACCATAGTGAGCAAAGGACAGGTAAAGAAAGGCTTTTGTTTGGATGAAGTAACTCCTCACTATTGCTTCTTATTGACATCACATTTTTTCCGATGTTCGCTACCTATCCTTCACCCCTAAAAGATGTTCCGAATCCTGATGTCATAGCCATGACGTCACGCAGATCTTTTTGCCACGTGAATTTTTGTGGCAGTCAGGTGAGCTGCATTTGAGAACGGTTTGATACGGTTAGTATAAATACTGCGTACTATTCGGGAAATCCTCGATAATATTTTCCGAGAAAAGATTTGATTGAATTTGCTGAGAACCAAAGAAAACAATGTCCACTCCTAAGACCATTGACTTGAAGACCACCGGCTGCTTGTTCGACCTCGACGGCACCCTCATGATGTCGACCCGCAGTGTCGAGCAATTCTGGCACGACTGGGCGCCAACTCAGGGCATCAACGCCGATGAGGTGCTAAAAGAGTCTCACGGTGTGCGCACCGTTGACGTCCTTAAAAAATTCAAACCCGAGTACGGCAATGACGAGGATGCGGGCAACCTCGAGGCCGAAATTCCCAAGAAGTACAAGCACTTGGCCAAACCTGTTGAGGGTGTGAAAGAGTTCTTGGCCTCTCTCCCTGCCGATCGCTGGGCAATCGTGACGAGCGGTACATACAAGATGGCCGTGCAATGGGTCGAGGACTTCTTGCAGATTAAGAAGCCGGATGTGTTCTTGGCTGCAGAGCATGTCCCGAAGGGCAAGCCGGACCCTCTCCCGTACTTGATGGGCGCCGAGAAGCTTGGACTCGGTGACTTCCTCGTTTTCGAGGACGCCCCGGCCGGTATCACCGCTGGCAAGAAAGCGGGTGCGCGTGTCATCGGTATGGCTACTACCTATGACGCTGACTTTGTGAAAAAGGCCGGTGCCGACATCGTCATCAAGGATCTCACGCATATCAAGCTGAAGTCTTGGAATCCAGAGACTAAGGAGCTTGTGCTTACGATCACTGATCCCATCTATGCATAAGTAATTGCTATCTTATTTATTGAGTGTGTAGCGGGTACGAGCTGTGCTTGAGCGTTGCGTTCGACAATCTCAAAAAAGGAAACCAGATGATTCGCCGAGTGATGATTCGCAAGATGATGATTCGCTAAATGAACTGGATTGGACTAGGATAAGTACCACGTATTTTTACTTAAATAATTTATCAGGCCACAACACATCCCTTCTCGTCACCTGGCGCTGCTCCGGGATTGTTCTGCTTCTCAATAGCCGAAATGAGAAGCTCAAAGGCGCGCTCGATGTGCTCATTCAGTCTGGCGCTAGTCTCGGTGAAACCACAATCGAGCTGCTTAGCTAGAGCTCGTCCCTCTGCTTCAGTCACTTGCCGTTGCAGCTCTAGGTCGCACTTGTTACCGACAATTACTGCCGGCACTTTGTCGGCACCAGAAAGATTCAGAATCTTGTCGTAAATGATCTGGATCATATCAAGAGTGGTCCGGTTCGTGACGCTGTAACAGAGCATGAATCCATCCACACCAATGAGGTGCTTCTGGTTGATGATACTGTACTCATCTTGGCCCGCCGTGTCCAAAATCTCGACGTTGTACTCCTGTCCGCGGATCTTGATGGTCTTGCTAAACTGGTTCTCGATTGTCGGGTAGTAGCTCTCCACGAAGTGCTCCTCGACAAAACGCACGATCATCGTCGATTTGCCAACGGCTCGTGAGCCAACAACAGCGATTTTTCTCACACGGGTAGGCTCAACCATTGCAATCGGGTTCAGGGTCGAGCAAACTAAGCGAGTATTTCGATAAGAATATATGCGCGCATGGAGTATGTGCAAGCGAGGGTCTCTCCTTAAAAAAAAAAAGACTTGATTTACTGGGCCGTAGTTATTGTCCACATGTGCTCGGTAAAATGCTGTACCTGTCTAGTTTCTGGAAACTATCAATTGCCGAGATGTATGTTTAATTTTGAAAAGGGAGGTGTATATAAATAGCAATGTGCTTGAACCACATCAGTAACAATCCATTGCTGCGGCTGCTTTGCTTCTACTCTGGTCCTAAATCCGAATCCAGTCTTCGCCAAAATGGTCGCTCCTCATACCCTCCACCAAAAATGAATTTGATTTCCCTTGTCGGCCTGCTTGAGAAGCAGGGGCTCGATCCGGCAACAGCGGAGACGGTTGCAAGTATGGCACAGAATTCAAGTGTCGAGGAGGCCGCATCATTGCTAGACGGCATGCTTGGGCATGACGATGTACAGAACTACGTGAATGCACGCAAAAAGTCTGAACTCAAAAAGCTCGCTATCAAGGAAGACACTCATGGCGGCGTTATTCAAAACGGGAAGTTTCAACCCGGGGTTGCTCGCAACGGTATTGCCGTTGTAAGTGCTAAGAAAAAAACCCCATCGAAAAGTAGTAGTCAGGTCTCCACGACTGAGAAGGTCGACCTTGTGAAAGATCTCGAGGCAGCGCTACAAAGCCTGAGTGTGAGTGGCCGCAATCGCAAGGCCTGCGACTGTATGGGTGCAAAACATGGCTTGCTGGAGATGGCCCCTAATTGCCTCAATTGTGGGCGTATCGTTTGTAATAAAGAGGGGATCGGGCCATGCCTCTTTTGCGAACAGCCACTCTTACCCAACGAGCAATTAGAGCAGCTTCTGCGTGTACTGGAAACTCAGAAGATGGATGTCTTGTCCACGATGGGTAAGAAGGCTCTCGCCGCTGCCGGGATCACTCACGAAGCACCAACGAATCTAGGACGAAGCTCTGCGCAGGCGCAGGCGAATTTAGATCGGCTTCTCGGGTATCAGGAAAACGATGCGGTTCGAACCCGTATAATCGATCAGGCAGGCGACGCAGACCTGCCGAGCTCAGGCGTCAATAGATGGGCAACTATAGAGGAGCAGGCTGAGCAGCTGCGCCTGCAGCAGCAACGCTTGAGGAAGCTCGAGTACGAGCGAAAGGTGCAAGCAGGTCAGGGACGGAAAGTGCTGAGCATTGATGTCCGCGGGAACCGCGTGTTTGCCAGTGTCGACGATGCGCCCTTCGAGAGTGATGACGACGAAGAGCAAGGAGAAACCAAAGCAGTCGTCGAAGGCGAGGAGGGTGATTCTGTACACTATTTTGACCCGAAACAGTTCGAGCAGCACAAAATTAGTATGCCGCCGAGCAAGCCCGAGCCAACGAGCCAATCTTGGAAACCGTTAGTTATCCATGATCCGAACGAGCTGTACGAGTGAAATTAATTAGACGTAAATTTACTTGTTTAGAGATTTCAGAACACCCGCACACTAGTTGTAAAGTACCTAATCAGCGCACCGGGTTGGGTAAACAATGAAGCTTCGCGGGAAGGAAGATGTAGACTCACTCATGACTCAAGTCTACCTCGCGGGCCTGAGAGGAGCCATCTATGGCGGGACCATTTCCTTTGCACTGTACATGTTCGTGAAGCTTCGCGCTCCGGGATTTCTCGAAAACAAAAGTGGTTTTGTGAGATCGATGCTGTTTGTAGCCCCTCCGGCCTTCTGCACAATCACGAATATGGAGTTTGGTCGTGACGCTTTCGAGCGATCGCGGCATTAAAATAGACATGCGATGAATAGACTTATGACATAGTTTGAGAATGAAAAATAGGCAGGTATGGACTGGTGATTCCAGGCTAGATAAACGTTGGAGAGCTCCTGAACAGCTACCATCATTAAGCCGGTCGTGATCTGTACGGCATCAATTGGTGAGGAGCCCACCCGCCCTCCTCACCGCTCTCCGCCAAAGCAGAGAGCCCCATGGCCGTCCTTTCAGGCTTGC